>CAJNDV010004380.1:27599-38452 GCA_905221635.1 Symbiodinium sp. CCMP2456 | reverse complement strand
TGGGGACTCTTTGGGGTTGAGGGTTTAGGGTTTAGGGACTGAGACTGTGTTTAGGGACTGCGTTTAGGGTTTAGGGTTGAGGGGGGCCAGGTCTTTGTCATAAAGGTTTGGCGAGAGGCTGTCCTTTGAAAGGTTTGGCCCTAAACCCTAAACCCTAAACCCTAAACCCTAAACCCTACTGCGCTCTCCTGGTCCTCGAGTTTCTTGATCCTCTGGTTCTGATGAACCGGAATCGCAAATAGGCTTCTATGGGCTGTGTGATTGAAATTTGGTTTCGCCGCATGATGAGGGTGCATGTGTTTAGGATGTATGATGAACCGGAATCGCCAAATCAGGGGACGTGGTTAAGATATATGATGAACCGGAATCGCCAAATGAGAGGGCAGTTTAAGATATATGATGAAACGGAATCGCCAAATGAGGGGGCGTGTCTCGAATATATGATGAAACCGGAACCGCCAAATGAGGGGCGTGTTTAGGATATATGGTGAAACCGGAATCGCCATATGAGGGCGGTGTTTCAGATATATGATCATCCGGAATCGCTAAATGAGGGGGCGTGATGAAGACTAACACATGATGATCCGGACTGGACTGTGTTTGCAAATGGGGGGGGGGGGCTGCCCCGCCTGCCCCCCCGCTTTTAAGCCGCGCAAGGTCGCCTTAAAGCATATGATTTTGTTTGAAACCCATCATGTTAGCATTGTGTTTGCAAATGGGGGTGGCTGCGGCCCCCAACCCCCGCTTTTTTGAGCCGTGCAAGCTTGCTTCAAAGCATATGAGTCTTTTCCGAAACGCATAATGCGATCTTAACGACAGGGCAGATTAAGATATATGATGAACCGGAATCGCCAAATGATGGGGCGTGAATTGCCAATTGAGGGGGCGTGTTCAAGATCCATGAGCACCAGCACCAGCAGCAGCAGCAGCAGCGGCACGGGAAGCAGCAGCACCAGCAAGAGCAGCAGCAGCAGCAAAATCCACAATAGCTTGACCTTTAAAAGTAGAGTCCCCCAAGAACTTCACGCAGAGGCAAACCCTTAAGATTAAGAATAGAATCCCCCAATAGCTTCGCGCCCGGGTAAACCATGAAAACTAGAATCCTCCCCTAAACCCTAAACCCTAAACCCTAAACTCCTAAACGTTAGGTTTCAGGATCAGGCTTCTGGAGCCTTCACGGACGCCTGGTTTCACGTCGGAGGGCAGCTTTCGCGGGTATGTCAGATCTTAAAGAAGCCCTAACCCAGAGAGCCCAATACCCCTTAAATACGGAATATACCTCAAATTATAGGGTTTAGGGTTTAGGGTTTTTTAAATCGAGAATATACCTTAACAATAGGGGCCCCTAATACTATGATTTAAGGTACATTCCTTGATTAAGCGGTTTTGGGCTCTCTGGGTAATCGCCCTGCTAGTAACCCTAATGTGCCTAGCCACAGTAATAACCCCAATACCCTTAAACTGTCCATAGGGGGTTGTGATCCCTAAGTCGCCTTCATAACCATCATGATCCTAGTAGCTCAAACAATCCCCAATAGCCCTAGGAAAACCCATAAAGCTAGAATATCCCCCTATAGCCCCGAGAAAACCCATCAGGGAGGTTTGAGCTGCCTGTGCCGGCGGCGCAGCCCTATACTATACTTTTCATGAGGAACCCCCAAAATAGTCCCTGAACCCTAAATCTATAACTACAATAAGGAACCCCTAAAATGCTATTCGAATTATTAAGGCCCCTACAGTATCCGCCTGGCCTGAGGCCATCATTCTGATCGTTTCGATCTCCCTCATGAACTTAGCCACTCCGCTCTTTGAGATCGACTCAGGTTTAGGGTTTAGGGTTCAGGGTCCAGGCTGTCCTGGGCTTTTGGGGAGGATCCATACTCCTCAACCCAACCCTAAACCCGAGGGTTCTGGGGTTCCGGCTGAGCAGCGGACGTTTGGAATTCCGAACCGCCAAGCCTGCTTAGGGTTTAGTTCAGGGGAGCCATAAACCTTGGACCCGGGATCCTTGAACAAGGTTTGTGCGCAGTGCTTTGGAAGAGCATCCGAACAGCCCGAAGGTGACAGCTGTTCTTGTTGAAGGAGCTCTGGAGAATGCTTCTCACGAAAGAGAAGCAGAGAAGCTGAACCTTCAAGAGAAGTTGAAGCAAGCTGCCTCTTGCTCGAAATCTTATTAGGGGGTTTAGGGTTTAGGGTTTAGGGGTTTAGGGTTTAGGGTTTAGGGTTTAGGGTGGCGTGGACGGATGATGACAATCGTTGATACTTAACGGAGAGATCACGGTTGCCATTGTCATTGTGCTCATTTGCTAACGCACTCGTTGTCGGCGTTATTGTCCCGATTGCTAGTGCCAACAACGATAAGGATGGTTGTTCAAACTGCATTTATCTACGCTTTCTTGGCAGAGGACGTTGTTTTGCACTGCACCCCAAGGTGAAGTTAAGGGCTTAGGGGAGGTCGCGGCGAGTTTGAGGCTCGGGGTTGGGGGGTTCTAAACCCTAAACCCTAAACCAACGGTTTTCAGGGTTTTTGCAAGCCCGCGGCCCGAAGCCACCGAAGCCGAAAGCCCCATTACTCCTAAACAGGTGCAGAGACAAGCCTGGGCCTAGACCCTAAAGCCCTGAAGCCTGTCCCTTAAACTTTGAGATTTTGTGAGTTTTCATCCTGGTAGAGGAATTTTGGCCGTTTCGAACAGCGAAGCTGCAAAGGTACCGAGACTGAGGGAAGTCTTTGCGGCCATGGATGCGAAACTTGGGTTAAAGGCAGAGAGGTTTCAGGTGTTTGGGGTCTTACGGGTTTTTGGGGTTTAGGTTCGTTTGTTCAGGGATGAGATAGGAGTTTGAGTTTAGGGTCCAGCGTCTCAATTTCGGGAGTTTGGGGATTTAGGGCAAGCCTCTTGAGGTTTAGATGTAAGCGGGGATCCTGTGTTTCGCGACGGCTCCTTTGCGGTGGTTATCAGGTTATCGGTTCATCGGGGGATGCAGGGTTTCCTCTTGCTGGGAGAAGTGTCGTGTGAAAAGCGGGCTGTAAGTAACACAGGCTCCAGAAAGGAGGGATTCCGGGCCGGTCACCTGTCCGTCGGGTGAAGAGACTAGGTTTGGAGTTTCTCTTGGCATCCGGGAGAGAGAGACCGCAAACCCTAAACTCTAAACCCTAAACCCTACACCCTAAACCGTTCTAAGGAACGGAGATGGCATGGTGTCGTTGGAGGACGGCGAAGGGTTCCTTAGCCTCTTGCCAACCCCTCCTGCAAAGGTGGGTTGCCCCAAAGGCAAGAGGCTGAAGATTCCGCAAACCCGAGGCCCCAAACCCAAAGCCCCTATAAATCTGCAGCCGTAACCCCTAAACCCTTAGCCCTCAACCCTGAGCCTTACACCTGCTACTGGCGAAGCAGGGAGAGCCGACCCAAGAGATTTCCAGACGGTGCCCTTTTCAGGTAATCTACTCCGTTCATCCTTACTTCCACAGTAGGTCGTTGCTTAAAGTCTGCCTCACGGGCAACCTGGTAGTTCTCATGGTTGACTGGTGCCCTTGAGCTCTAAAAGCCAGGGAAACGGTCCCTACGAACCGCAGGCTCTCAACCCAAAGCCCGAAAGTACCCCAACCCCATGTCCAGAGGGTGTGGAGGGCTGGGGAATTAGTTTAGTTCGGAGAAGTCTTGTGTCTAAGGATTCGGCTTGGGGCTTGAGCGTGCTTTCGTTTCAAATCCTCAGGAGCTCAAGATTGAAGCATCTAGCGTGATATTTTCAGCATAATGGTCCAGTGCTGATGGCGTTTCGGCCTGCAGGGCTTGCTATCGAGGTTTAGGGTTTGGGGCTCGAGCTTGATTCCACCTGCGAGGTTTTCAAGAAGCAAAGCTCCAACACTAAACCCTAAACCCTAAACCCTAAACCCTTAACCCTAGACCCTAAACCCTAAACCCTACTTTTTAAAAGCAAAGCTCCAACATCGCCAGGAGATCGAGGCGGTGCCCATGGACGTCATACCCAAAGAGTTCTTTGAGAAGAACTCGGTGGGCAGCATGCAGGTCTGGAGCAAAGAAGTTGCCTTTTTTTGGGGGTGGGTTTTAGGGTTTAGGGTTTAGGGTTTAGGGTTTAGGGTTTTAGGGTTTTAGGGTTTAGGGTTTAGGGTTTAGGGTTTAGGGGTTTAGGGGTTTTAGGGAGCCCAGAAGTTTTTAGGGCATAGGGCTGTGGTTCAGGGTTTAAGGGTCCTGGGGGCGCAGCCTCCGGGTGTGCCGAAGATGTAGAATTTCAGCTTGCAAGCCAGACACCCTGGCGAAGGGAGCCGCAAAAAATTCAAGAGCACCTTAGCCCTAAGCCGCCAGCCCCGGGAGGATCTGAGGGTGCTGTGTCCTTTAAGCCAGGATCGAGAAGGATCGAGAGGTCTCCCGATTCTGGCTTAGGGAAAGCCGCCAAAAACCTAAACCTACCGGTGCTCTGCAGCTCGCAGCACGCATCTGAAAGACGTCTGTTGCAGGAAATCTTCGAATGTTTGGATGTTGACGGCGGGGGCGAGCTTTCTCAGGAAGAGTTTGCCCGGAGCCGAGTTCCCAACAACATGAGCCTTGTTAGGGTTTAGCTGAACCAGGCACCTCGGAAGGGGGGTCATGATGAAGGTGCGTAATATAGGGGCTTCAATAATTGCCTACATCATTTTGGGGGTTCCACTCTTATAATTATAGGATCATGGCCCCCCAAAACCCTATTCTAACTATGAAGGCCCCTATATTAGCTGTAGAAGCACACAACCACTCCCTCTGCTTCAAAAGTATTTCCCTGAGCAGTTCTTCCGCAAGTTTCAGGGAAACACCCAAGCAACAGCAGATCTGGTGAATCGAACCAAAGTTGCTGGCCTCAAAACCCGAAGTCGTTTATTTAGAGCTCGGAGCTTAGAGCTTTGAAGCCCTAAACCCTAAGAATCTTCGGGCACAGCTTCGGGGCGGCTGCTGAGCACTCGGGTTCCTGTTGAGGTGCCCCGGTGCTCGTCCTACCTTTCGCTTGGGTAGCCAAAGCCATCGAAGCTCTAAATCCTTCAATTTCTTCTTTGGCGTTTCCTTTGGCGTGGCGTGCAAGCCCCTAAATGGCCCTAAACCCTGCCGCAAAAAAAATTCCAACCTCAACCCAAACCTCAAGTCTGAGCCATTGTAGTTAACCTTTATGGAACCTTCTCCATTCTCTCTGAGATCCCTTAAACCGACAAAAGGTCGATGGGCTGCTGGACATCTTCTTCCGCGATGTGCCGCTCGAGATGCTCGCCATATGCGGCCATTGTTTAGGGCTTATGTGTGTAGGGTTTTAGGGGGTTCAGGACTCTGGGTTTTGTGTTTCTTCAGAGTTTCGGGCTTCCGGCCTGGTGTTTTTAAGCGTAATGTTCATGTGCAGAGGTCTGCGGTGGCGGGTGGAGGAAGGGCTGTCGAGCCTCAGTGCGTGCCGCCGCAGAATGACATGAATAGTTGCTTAAAGCCTTGCACCCCAAACCCTGAACCTTAAACCCTAAACCCTAAAGCCCCAAGCTCTAAACCTCAAGCCCTCAAACAAAAAACAACCTAAAACCCTAAACTCCTAAACTCTAAGCAAATAGCAACCTCAAAACTCCTAAACTCTAAGTCCAAGAATCCCAGGACCGTGCAGACTCTGAAGATGCTCCGCATGCTGGAGACCCGGATCCTTTGTCACAGTTGGGTAACATTTTACATTTTTAAGGGTTTAGGGTTTAGGGTTTAGGGTTTAGGGTACTTAAACCCAATAAGGAATATAAATTAAAATTGTTAATACTACCCCAACCATGAACTAGGATAGAGGGCCTCGCTGGGACCATCGACGCGGTGCAGCAGAAGCTACCAGCGCCTTGGGCCTTCGTGGGATGAGTTTTTTGAGGGAGATTGCAGGTTCTTCCGGGTAGGAGGGCTCTTTTGGAGTTCAAGGTGTAGGAATGGATTTCTGAAATCAGGGTTGGGTGTTGAAGTTTTAGGGGCTTCTGTAAGTGTTTGTCTTCTTGGGTTAGCAGGACCATTGCCGTCCTGATGAGCATGCTCTTTGTGGTTATCACAATTGTGAGTATTCTTGGGATCGAGACGGGGGCTGTTCCACACACCGTAGACTCTAGGCCTCCAAGCCACACGCCCTGGAGGGTCCATGGTTTGGGGCGTAGTTTTTTTTTTTTTTACGGATGCCATGCGCACGAGAGTTTGCGACCATGCCGTTTCAAAAAAACCCGATTGCGCGTCGGCGCAGACTCGAGGTGGAGGCGAAACTGAGAGCTGATGTGGATTATCGGCTTTAGCCCTAACAGGTCCTTGGGGGATAGGGTTTAGGGTTTAGGTTTAGGGGTATAGTGTTTAGGGGTGTAGAGCTTTGCGTTTAGGATGGTTACTTTACCCACCACTCCTACTTGCCACGTCCCCTGATTCTGTTTTACGAACCACCGTGTTCTGCGAGCTTTCCGATGTCGCAGGCGACAAAGAGACGCTTAGACAGCTTGAAAAGACCGGGGTCGAAGCCTGAAGCCTGCAAAAGGTGCTGGTCAAAATACTACACTTTTGGGTTTGGGTTTAGGGTTTAGGGAACCGTAAACCCCAAACAAAGTCTAGTGTACTTCATAAGACTAAACCCCACATGCTTGTGTAGTAAACATCCTTAGACAAAAGGCCACCGGAGTGTTACACCCCATACTAGTAAGGACCATAAGACATGCAGGGTCCCTCGAGGTGCAATAGAATTCTTTGAAACCCTGTCGCAGGCTATCAGACCCCAAAACCCTACAAGGCCTAAAGCACTACACAGTCAACTATCAAACCAGAAGAGCCTTTCGAAACCCGGCAAAAAATCTGTCCGTACCCTAAACCCTAAACCCTAAACCCTAAACCCTAAACCCTAAACCCTAAACCCTAGCTGATCCTTCCCAGGCTCCTGTGCCGGCGCGGGATGTCGAGGAATGGGTGTTCGGGTTTTGAGGGTTTCCCCTTCCCAGAGAGCCCAATACCCCTAAACTCAGGCATAGACCTTAAATCATAACATTCAGGCCCCTATAGTTTAAGGTACATTCCTTATTCAAGGGGTATTGGGCTCTCTGGGTTATTACTTATCAAGGATACCCGCTCCAATCCATAACTTCGAGCATGTCATCAGCGCTGGATTTGAGCTCAAGGGTGTGCGGGTGTAGGGGTAGGGTTTCTGGTCATGGTTTGGGGTTTTGGGTCAGGGGTTTGGGGTTTTTGGAAGCCCTTCAACCATCGTCTTACGACCCTAGACTTTGAATCTCGTGTTTCATTAGGGAGGGTTTGAACTGAGTGTTTAATAAAATGCTCCATAGTATTACTTTGAGAGGGTTTTTGTACCATTTCACAAGGGCTTCCCTGTTGGGTTTACTTCGTGAGAACCCCGAAACCCTAAACCCTGAGAAAACTCGAACAGACCCTGACGTAATATAAGGGCCTAAGTTGGCCTAAGTAATTACCAATATTTTGGGAGGTCTTATTCTAACTCATGGTATAATGTACCCCAACACCTTATTCTATGTATTAAGGCCCCTTTATCATAGAGCCCCTAGAGTCTAGAGGAACCCTTTAAAAGGAGCCCTTTAAAGGGAACCCTTGTTCGAATAATTAATACGCTTATATTAGAATCTTCAGTTTTACCCTAAACCCTAAACCCTAAACCCTTTTCGAATAATTAAGACGCTTAAAATAGAATCTTCAGTTTTAGCATCCTGAGCCTGACCCTGAATCCCAACGTAGGGTTTAGGATTTAGGGACGGTTTAAGGGTTTAGGGTTTAGGGTTTAGGGTTTAGGGTTTAGGGTTTAGGGGCCCGCCTGTTACGGTTCTACTGGATTTCAAGGTTTCATAGAGTGTAGAGGTATACATCAGTATCTGTATCTATATCTAGATCCTACACCTATATCTAGATCTAGATGTATATCTATATCTGTATCTATATCCATATCCAGATCTAGATATATATCTATATCTAGGTCTGGATCCAGGTTTAGATCCATATCTGCATATATATATATATATATTTATACTTATATGTATGTATGTATATATGTATGTATGTACGTAGGTAGATACGTAGGCAGGCAGGCAGGTATGTATGTATTATGGGCTTACATACCACACCAGGTCGCTCCCGTAAGTGTGCGGTGTTTGGGGATCTGAAGTCTTAGGGTTTAGGGGTTTAGGTCTTTAGGCCTTTAGGGCTCAGGGTTTAGGGTTTAGGGTTTAGGGTTTAGGGTTTAGGGCTCAGGGATTTTGAAGTCAAGGTTTCGGGGCATGAGTGTGTTGGGAGTGTGTTGGGTAAAAAGAGGGGTGTGGAGTAGATCGGACGCAGGAGCGCCACGAAGCCGCGTGTCCCTGTACAACACCTTGGCGATACTACTACTAGCTCTAACCCATAGCAAAGTACCAATAGCCGCAACTATGAAGCAAGCCTTCCATTTACAGGAGAAGGCAGGCACTCATGGGGATGCCTTCCGAAAGCTGCTCACATAGCTGGCAGGCGCTTGTGCCCTAGCTTGTGATCAGTTACGGTTTCGGGCTTAGTTCGGGCGTTAGAAAATCCTCTCCGAATACGGAGGTCCAAAAGATTCCATTATTATAGTTTTGGATGAGCATGTACTACAATTATATCAGGGAACCCCACGGAAGAAGATGACCGAGCAGCCCGGCCTAGTATTGCTCCGCAAAATCCCAGAAGATGCACGTGGAATGGGATTTCACTAAGGCTTCTTCGATCCGCCGTTGTTTTTCTAGGGGCCCGAAGGAATGGAAGCCATCCTTGCTCATGGGTAGTTCTCTAAATTAGGGTCCTTTTTTGGGATCCTTTCTATAAGGGTGCCGTACTATATTGAAGATGGCTTTGGGGTGTAGGAATGCAAGTGAGCCTTAAGACAATTGGAGTCTGTCGAGTGCTCATCATGGGTCTTTATTCAACTTGAAGGTTTCGGAAGGTTTTCATTGTATCTTCAGGATCCTAATATAGGGACGTTAATACTTACCTATATTATTTTGGGGGTTCCTTATTATAATCTTGTAATCATTGTAATCATAGTATAATATACCACCCCAAACCCTATTCCAATTATTGAGGTCCCTCCATTACCACTTGCGGAGTCCTCTAGGGTCCCTTGTTTTTCTGGAAGTACCTAATAGGGTTTAGGGTTTCGGGCTTTGGGTTTAGGGTTTAGGGTTTAGGCTTGAGGGGTTTAGGGGTTTAGGGTTTAGGGCTTTGGGTTTACGGAATCTACTTAGCGTTTTATTGCACACCAACCTTTTCTTCTTCCAGTCGGTTTAAAGCTTGACGTGGTCGCAGCAGTGTCAAAGCGGAGACCCAAGAACAACTGTCCTGAGTCCTGAGCCTAATTTTTTGAGGAACTTTTCAAAGAAGCGATGCTTAATCGAACCTATCTTTATCGCACCTTTTACCTCCAGTTGAGGCCCTTGAACATTGAAGCGCCCAGCCTTATAATCCAAGAGTTCGACACCTTGCAGCAAAGGCATGCCAGCAGGCTCGTGCCGTGAATTGCGCGCAGCACGTGCGATAATGCCTGGGCAGGCCTTGGGTGGGTCCTGTGGCCTTCTTGAGCTCAATCTTTAGGGTTTACGGTTTAGGGTTTAGGGTTTAGGGTTTAGGGAGTATGGCTAGTCTTCTTGTTAGTGTTTTGGACAATACCATCAGTAGTGGTAAGCCCCAAAGCCGTAAACTCAGCAGAGCAATGAGGCCAGTCTTATGCCATCCCGTGCCACGGTCCAACCCTGCACCGAAACCCTGAGCCGCTTCAGAAACCCTAAACTGATTAAGCTTAGTGAATTCTGAACCCTTGACACCCTAAACCCTAAACCCACACATTATATCCACATACCCTAAGGTCCCAAAGCACTAAACCCACCCGATGTCGGCCTCAGATCACAGCCAGCTCGATCTTTGCACCCGCTTTTGCCCGACAGGGGAGTGGTAATGTCTCCCTGTGTTTCAGGGTTCCCAGAGTTTACGTGCGTAGTTTTTCTAAATTGGGGTCCGTTTTGGGGTTCTTTTTATAAGGGTGCCGTACTACATTGGGGACCCAAAAAGGGACCCTAATTCAGAGAGCTACCCATGTGGCTTTTTACGTCTCGACTTAGGGTCTCCATTTGTCGGGCATGGGTTCAGGTTTCGCAGCTGTCGAGATCTCCTCCGGCAGGGAAGGCTCTCGAGGGCTAAGATCTAGAAGTTAAAACCTCTGGTGCCAAGCCTCTCTCTCTGTCCCCAGAGAGCCCAATACCCCTGAATTAAGGAATATACCTTAAACCATAGGGGCCTTAATATTATGATTTAAGGTATATTCCTGAGTTTAGGGGTATTGGGCTCTCTGGGTCTCTCTGTCTCGCTAAGCCAAAAACTCGAAACCCTCTCCCTTTAGGCCCCAGGCCGAATGCTCGCAGCCGATACGATTCGATACCATACTATAACATACTATACAATACGACGAGACTGCAATATCCCTAAATCCTAAGCCCTAAGCTCCCTAAACCCTAAGCCCTAAACCGTAAACCCTCGACCCCTAAACCCTAAACCCTAAAAAGAAGCCCTAAACCCACTCGGTAGCTCCAGGGGCGTCTTTCAGGGCTTGGCGGTCTTGCGGTTGGATTCTCAACAGGGCCTACGGTTCAGGGTTTATGCTTAAGGATATAGGGTTTAGGGTTTAAAGTGTAAGTTTTAGGATTTAGGGCTTGAGGTTTAGGCTTTCATGTCGTCATAGGTGCTTCAGGTTTTTGGGTGGAACGCCCCGGTCCCCAACCCTGCCCTCATCTCGAACTTGCGCTTTGGTACACAAGAGGGATCTTGAGAGGGCTTTGTCTAAGCCCATTATAGGTGGGT
>CAJNDV010004380.1:737-12370 GCA_905221635.1 Symbiodinium sp. CCMP2456 | reverse complement strand
AACCCTGAACCCTAAACCCTTTGAGGAGCCCTTTTAGGGCCTGAGGTCCGGGGTCCTTGGGTCTTGAGGGTTTACGGTCTCGCGTTAAAGGGTTGAGGGCGTGGGTTTTACGGTTTAGGAAGTTTAGGAAGTTTAGGGTGCAGGGCTTAGGAAGTTTGGGTTTAGGAAGTTTAGGGTTTAGGAAGTTTATGAAGTTTAGGAAGTTCAGGTTCACGGTTTGAAAAGTTTAGGGCTTGGGGTTTAGGAAGTTTAGGGTTTAGGAAGTTTAGGAAGTTAAGGTTCAGGGTTTAGGAA
The DNA here is from genome assembly GCA_905221635.1 of Symbiodinium sp. CCMP2456. Classification (NCBI taxonomy): domain Eukaryota; class Dinophyceae; order Suessiales; family Symbiodiniaceae; genus Symbiodinium; species Symbiodinium sp. CCMP2456. The sequence continues at coordinate 12,076 of CAJNDV010004380.1, read as the reverse complement.
GTTTAGGGTTTAGGGTTTAGGAAGTTTAGGGTTTAAGAAGTTTAGGAAGTTCAGGGATCAGGGTTTAGGAAGTTCAGGGTTTAGGAAGTTTAGGGTTTAGGGTTTAGGAAATTTAGGGTTCAGGGTTTAGGGTTCAGGGCTTGGTGCTTCCTGCTTGAGCCATAGAGTGTCTATTCGTCACCCTTGTGTCTACCTGTTCACTTACCTGTCTGCCTATCCATCTATCGGTCTTCTGCTATGATCTGAATGCAACATTTTCAATTGCCTTTTATGTATTCACGTCAGAATCATGATGTTCCGCGAAGCATGTTCAGGCTTTTCTCCTCCGGAGCTGCAGCTGAAAGGTGGATGCCCACGTTAATTTACATGGGCCTGTACTCCACTCCCGGGCGGGTGGGAGGGTTCATCAAGCTGCATGACATCACGGAAAATCATGCTGTATCATGATGTTCCGCGAAGCATGTTCAGGCTTTTCTCCTCCGGAGCTGCAGCTGAAAGGTGGATGCCCACGTTAATTTACATGGGCCTGTACTCCACTCCGCCACAACTGCCGGCCATCAGCAGAGTAGAAGCCGTCACGGCTTTGCAGATGCGCTGGCTACGGAGATTCAAGTAAGAAGTGGAGGAAAGCCTCTGCCGCCAACACGTTTCGCCTCGCCTCCAAACTCAAGGACGGTAGGACTGAAGCAGCAGTAGTTTCCTGAAGATAGTGCCCTAAGGTATTCTGGTGACTTAACCTCATACGCCATTGGAGGTCGCCGATAGCTGCTCCTGCTTTATGGGCATACACTGCCCCTCCTCCCCTGAGGGATCCAGGTGTCAGTCGAAGGTGTTGTGGTATCCCCAACTGTCGGAGCACAGCGTCCCAGCGGCGGCGGTAGACGCTCGGCGACCCTCCATAAAGCTTCTGAGAGAACGTCAAGTTCTGAAAAGTCCTCTCCAGGAAACTCAGTACTTCCTCGGGCCCCATAGCTTGCGCATGTTGGACCCGAGCTCCTCTATTCCTCGTCTTCGGCTTCCGTATTAGCAAGAAAAGGCCTCCTTCCGGCTCCATGGCGTCCTCTCTTGTAAGCAGGTCTTTGCGAGTCGCGGAGAGGACTTCTCCAATCCTCGTTATCGAGTAGAAGCACAACAAAGTAGTCGCAGCCCATCTCGTCCACCCCCATGACAGCCCCACTGCGGCCATTGCTCTGACTAACCTCACTGGTACCGGCGGCCGGTGCTGGAGGGGCTCCAGCCGCTCCCACTTTGTGACGTAGTCCCAAGCTGGCCGCATTAGCGGCTTTACAGTAGGGCAGACCCTCTGGGCGTGCGCGAGCAGCTGGCGGTAGTAGTGCAACGGAGTCCCAGCGTCATACATCACCTGGGCATAGGAGCAGAGCATGGCAACGAGTAACGAAGGCACCTCCATAACTGACGTCACCCCTTCGTCTCCCAGCCCACTTCCCAAGTGTTGCAGGAACGCTCTCCAATGCTTGTCCCTGACAGCTGCAGTCTTAGGCTCCACCAACTCGACCTCGCTCAGGCAAGCGGGGGTGCGCGGCTGCGGTTGGCGAGGTCCGGGGTTAGCAGCCTCGCCAACACGCAGCCCCCCAACTTTCGCGCATCGACCGATGTCCAGCTTCCGGAACCCGTCGTAGTAGCCTTCGTCCTGAGCAACGGCGTAAGCCAGCAATGTGCACAGCCTCTTGGGGAAGGCCTCGGCCAACAGGGTCCAAGTTATCAGCCCGGCCATGTCCACACAGCATTTTCTTCCTCGCCAGTTGCCCGCTTGCGACAATACGGGTAGCCTTCTTCCAGCTAGTCCCGAACCTGCAGAAGTCCACTACGAAGCTTCGCTCTGTTATGCTCTTCTCTCTCCACTCTGGCATTCGCCACATGCGCGACTTCTCGGGGTTCGCGACGATGTAGCTCAAGCCTTTGCGCTCACAGATGTCAATCAGCTCGCTGCAAAAAACCGACAACTCATTCTCAACCCTGACTTTCTTCGCCTTCTCGCTGTCCAGTCCCGGAACACCTCCCGGCCACTCCTTCGAACGCCAGGCTGGGATCAACGCTGTAGAGAAGGACCCGGCGGGAGGGTCAGCTGAGAAACCTCGGACTCGCCCCGACTCAAGGAGCTCCTTGATCTCACTCCTCAGCCTTCCGCTCCTCAAGTCTTCTTCAACATCATGCCTCCAGTCAAAGCAGAGAACCCACCATGGCGCGGCTGCAGCAATCGCTTTAGCAAGCCCTCTACTCCCCGAAAACAAGTCAACCCAGCCCTGCCCTCTTGCAAGTGCATCACCGAGCGAAGCAAACGAGGAAGAGAAAACGAATTGGCCCGGGGAAAAGTGCCCCAGGCAAGGACGAGTCGCACCGGAAGGCGAAAGGCCAGGGGTCGGGCGGAAGTCGAGCGCACCACAATACCCGGCGTGAGGAGCCCGGAAGTCGAGCACGGAACTCCCTACGACGCTCGGCTGAACACTGGCACCTGACGCCTTCGGACCTCTCACCTGCGGCTCTTCCAACGGCTGGAACGGACCTCTCACCTGCGGCTCTGAAACGGGCTGGTTCGGACCTCTCACCTGCGGCTCATTTTTAACTAGACCTGAGTGCACCTGCGGCTTGAGAAGACCTACGGGAGAACGCCGGAAGTCGAGCTCGGCGTCCCCTGGGATCCCTGTTTCAGTTGACCTGGCCTGCGACACCTTGCGACCTGAGTGCTCCTGCGGCGTAAGAAGACCTACGGGAGAACGCCGGAAGTCGAGCTCGGCGTCCCCCTGACTCCCAGCCTCACCTGACCTGGCTTCTGGCACCTTCGGACCTGAGTGCACCTGCGGCTTGAGAAGACCTATGGGAGAACGCGGGAAGTCGATCTCGGCGTCCCTTGAAATCTCTGACTCTCCTGACCTGGCCTGCTGCGCCTTGTGACCTGAGTGCTCCTGCGGCGTAAGAAGACCTACGGGAGAACGCAGGAAGTCGAGCTCTGCGTCCCCCTGAATCGCTGCCTGACCTGGCTTCTGGCACCTTCGGACATGAGCGCTCCTGCGGCGTGAGAAGACCATCTGGAGAACGCTGGACGTCGAGCTCAGCTTTCACTGGGCTAGTACCCTCGCTCGACCTGGCCTGTGGCGCCTTGAGACTTGAGTGCACCTGCGGCTCCTGAAGACCTATGGGAGAACGCGGGGAGTCGAGTTCGGCGTCCCCCATGGCCTCTGCCTCGCGCGGGCAACCTGTGGTGTTAGCGGTGTCCTGCAGTCTTTCCTGCACAGGGGCAGGGAGAAGGAAACCGAACGCCTCGGCCGCCGCTCGCTGCTCCGCACTGAGCTTTTCCAGCACTCTGACACAGTAAGCGACGACGACATAGCGGCTCCCGGTCCATTCTTCAGTAGCGTGAGGCAAGTGAGGATTAAACAGGACCGGCTCCCCTCGAATGTCCTTAACATGCCCCGGCACATCCTTTCCTTGGTATCGCCGCCACACGGCTCCTGTCTCTCCTGCGACCCACAGCCCCCCTTTTCGGAACTTGCTCAACCCGCAGATAAAGTTAGGTTCCTCAGGGGAGTTATGCGCGTCAACATGGCAGTCAGCAAGCATGTTCCGGAAGAGCCCTACACTAGAAAACCGGAGTTCAGGCTGCTTCTCACGAACGAACTGGCAGAGAACTTTGGTGCTCCGTGGCATCTCCATGGTTGCACTGCGAAAGCCCACGACCCCACCGTGCACGAACAAACCGCTCTGGAAACACTTTGTTCCCGGCCTGGGATGCCCTCTCGGATTGGGCTGCGCCGGCAGAAGTTTTAAGAGCCGGACCAGATCCTGGCAAACTTCTCGGCTGGCAGCGGGCTCGCTACCGGAGGGCGCCTGACGACAGCAAACTCAGGGAGAGGGGCATCCGGCATCAGCTCTGAACTCTCCGGCACTTCACGCAGCTGGTCGAGGTGCATGCCATTCTGAGCAAGGAACCGGTCAAAGTCCCCAAACTCTCCTTCCAGCAGCTTTCGCATCCACAGTGGGGGCGCCTCACACGGTGGCCGGACGGCCTTGCTTCTCGTAGGGTCGTCTGCAGGGTTCAGGTGGGTCTTAAGGAACCCATACGAAGGCCTAACGTTAAACCCCAAATAATCCCCCAAGGACTTCCTGAGCTCAACGTTCAGTGCCCTAGAGCTGCTGCGGCCCTATATTATGAGGCAGGCCAGGGACACCTGAGAATCCTGGAGGTGCATGTAGCGGCTCGACGGCCACCTCCTGCCCACCAGCGACTCGGCTCTGCGCGCAGCTCGCCCACATTGATGTGGCGGCGCTGGGATCTTTGTCCTGCCTAGCTGCTTGAACGCCAAGCACTTGCTCAAAGTTTCCCAGCACGGGTGGGAGCTGTAGACACCACTGGGAAGTTGGAGGTCCTCAGCCAAATCACCCCGCTCTCGGAGCAGTGCATCGACGGGCTTCAGAAGCTTTGACCACAGACCTTTCTGGAGTCCGTGCCGGCAAAACTCAGCTGACGCTTCTCGGCTCACTGGGGCGAAGACCGCGGCTTCGGCTCTAGACGAAGCGTCACTCGCCACGATCACCGGGGCTCCCGGCGTTCTGAAGTCTATGCAGGCCTGAGAAACCAAGACAGCTGAAACCAAGAGCTCGTCCTTCAGCTCAGCACTCATCTGCATGACTGTCCTAGGACCCTAGGAGGCACTCCCAGAGGCTCTGAGTAGATCTTATCCAGAACTGACATCAAACGGCGCCTACACTGAAAAATCGAAACCAGCGATCCGGCAAACACCTCCAGGAGCTCGGGCGTCACAAACCCTCCCCGCACCGCTCTCAGCAGAAGACTCGACAGCGGCACGGTGCGTCTAGGGGCCGGCCGGATGGTGCCCTCGATCCCGTCGAAAGCACCACCCCAGAACTCTGCGGTGCTTGCACTGGCGACGGACTTCGCTCGATTGCGTGGCATCCCGGCACTTTCATAGGCGCTATGAACGGCTTGCATGACCGCCGGGGCCTTGTGCTCGGCTTCGCTGCTGCCCTTCTTCACCTTCTCCAAGACCGCCAGGTCGTCAATGAGTAACCCACCGACAAGGCCTTCTCGCGGCGGCCTCCCGGTCAAAGTAACCAGCTCCACCTGTAAGGCCCCCGCTTGCAGCAAGACACCCAAGTGACTTTCTTGGCCGAAGCCCACTGCACAACAGTCCCCCATCGCAAGGGTTTTGAGGCGCGGCCGCACATAGTCGCACGCATCCAGGTCGCTCGTGTAGCATCCCAAGTCCTTTAACTCCCACGGCCGGAACTTCAGCGCAAGCCCGTTCCTGCAGATTCGCTGCTCTTCGACCTGAAAGCAATGGTAAAATTCTTTCAGATCTTCTGCGCTTACCCGCAGGTCTTCGTCGCCCTTCAGTTCTAGCCATTGTAATTGCTCTAAGGATGCCATCGAACGAAGCCACGGTTGAGTCACAGCTTCGGCCTGATTGGGAGCACGCGCATCTAATACCATGCGATCCCTCTGCAGATCTTTCGGTATTGCAAACAACCCATTCAGGACCCGATCCCTGACGGCACCGATCGGCCGCAGGGATAGTCTCTTGCAACCATCCAAGACTTTCAGCAGTCGAAGCGCAGCGTCTCGCGTGCATCTCACCTGCGTTTTCGGCACGGCCTCATCCTCAGGGATGGGCCGCGCAAAATCCAGAGGCCTCCGATACACAGCGCGGGTTTGACTGCTCATGAACGGCCGCGGGTCAAAGCTGGGCTCTTCAAAAAACCTGAGCCGCTCCGGCACAATGCTCTGCGCCAGGCTGGCCGGCTCCAAGTTCAGAGTCCCGCAACTTCGTGCTGACAGAAACTGGCCTGCAGCAGTCGCTCCTCCTGAGGACTGAGGTGAGTCTCCCCGCTCTTCCAGAGCTCGAAGAATCTCCTCACAACTCTCCACCTTAGCGGCGTTCCTCCCCATGGCCTCCGGCCCTATCAGAGGCTGAGCATTCCAAGCATCCACGCCCCGCCCCAAAGTCTCAACTACAGCCCACTGTTCTGAACTGAGCGGAGTTCCAAGACCCAGGGCATCGGACCGTCGGGGAGTCGCGGGCTGGCCCAAATAGAGCCACGACAAAACTAAGATTGTTGCATTGAGCGCAAGCTTTCGCGGTACGTCGCTCCGGCTGCGCTGGCCTCCACGAAGATGGAGGTCGGGATAGGGCACCGGCATAGGCCACAGTCGCCCTCGCTGCCCTGGCAGTTTGCCAGGTGGAGCACTCCGGAGGGAATGCCAAAAGTTGGCCAAGGGGGTCTTAGCCCGACCTAGCACAGAAAAGAAAGAACTCCACACCTCTGAACTTGCAACGGGAGTAGCAGCTGCACCGGGAAGATGATGGGACACCTGCTCTCCTGAATTCCCTTCTCCATTCAAACACGCACGGGTCAGGCGGGACGTCCTCACTTCTGCGCCTCGCCGCCTTTCCCCTTGCCCTTGCCGGGCCTCTCGCCCCGGCTCTCGCCGTCCTGCTGGCTTCCTCCTCCTCTGGGTCCAGCCAGCTTTTTGCGGGCTTCTTGGTACGATTCCCGCTCTCTCAGCCTGCCCATTAGCACACTCACCCAGCGCGCATCCATGATCCGTGTTCGATGCTCCTCGCCTGGGTCCGGGGGCTTGTGCTTCCCGAAGCTGGAAAGTGGGGGTCCCGGCTCCAGATGCATTTCCTGGGCCAACAACCAGTTCCCTGCGTCCAAGGAGCTCTGGTCCAGTGCGCAAAGCATCAGGCAGAGTCTCGCTTTGCATTCTTCTTGATTGCCACTCAGTAAAGCATCCAAAGCTGTCGCTGTCTGCCATCCCCACCTCACCGGTCCAGCGTACTGCTGAACCCTGCTTCGATGTTCTAGCCATGAGCGGGCTGTCATCTTCACTCCGTCCAGCCCTGGAGCAGTCGTGCGGGCACCATAGTCCTCCGCCATGAGCTTCAGCACGGAGGAGATGCGGGACGGGTCTTCCTTCAGGAGCCCCGACAGTTTTGCGTAGGCCGCCGCCTTCGACGTCCCCCCAGCGCTGCCAGAAGCTCCCTCGGCTCCTTCTCCCCTGTCCAGGAGATCCTCCAAGCTGCCGCCTTTCCGCGACTTGGCGAGCCGATCCAGGATCTGGGTCATCTTGCAAATCGCCGCGCTCACGTCCTCGGGAGCTTCCGCGCCCTTCTCCGGTTCTTCCTCCTCGCCTTCTGACTCCGACAAAGCTGAAGCGGCCGCCCGAGCTCCATCGCCCAGGCGCCCCGGCTGCCTTGCTAGCTCGCCCATCCTCTCCAGCTGGTCCTCCGGAACACCTGCGGCACGGGCCGCAGCGAGCACTGCTGGGTCCAGGCCAGGGATATGACTGCCTCTGGGGCGCGGCATAGAAGAGTGAGCTTTCCGCTTTGCCCCCACTTTGCTCGCAGCGGCTCCCTTCTGCCCACCTTCCAGCCTTGCCCTGATAGCATCCAGGCCTCCTTGCAACCCGAGCACGGCTGCCTCGATGTTTTTCACCTTGCCAGACAGGCCTTCCTCTGGCTCCCCCGTCGGGACGGCGGTGGGCTCCTCCGCCGCTGAAACGAAAGCAAACAGGTCGCGGACCGCGGTAGTCAAGGACGGGCCGTACGGAAAGATGTGCCTTTCCGTCCCTGTGATCACAAAGCCTCGCTCGGCAGGCTCGTCTTCGCCCCTGTAGACCAAGAACTGCTCCTCCTCGGCCGCCAGCAGCCCGATCCAAAGCCGGACCTTGAAGTGCCCATGGGCTTTGCTGCGGTCGTTCTGATCTGCGGCTAACACCTGGAGTGAACCGCCCTCTGCAAACACTGCCTCGGTAAGTAACGTCGGGCTGCCACGCGGTGCCATGCGTTATGAGGCACAGCCACAATCAGCAGACCCTCGCGCTCGGCAACGGGGATGACCGAGCAGCTGATAACTCCTCCGTCCACCTCTTTACTGAACGCAGCCACTCGGTAGTCCAAAGCCCGTTCGGTAGAACTCGCCAAGAGATGCTGCCGCAGATCCACTCCCCCGACAGATTCACCTCCTTCGTCAACCTCGCTGGCTTCGCTGTCCCTTTCACTCGGCATCTATCCCACCGTCTGGCCAAGGGAGCCCGGCGGCCTCGAGTGCCACGCTCACCTCCCACTGGGAGGGGAGCCCAACGAAAACTGACCGACCAGGGTCGGGACCTCGCTTGCACAGGGCCTTGACCGGCGCAAACTTCGAATACACTCGGACCTTAGAGAACACTTCGCCGCTGTAAGGGGCAAGCACGATATAGAACCTTGAGGCCAACGAAACCTTGTCGCGACCAGACGTCCCTCGATGCTCACCGTTGATAGCCCGTCTCAGGAAAGCCCCGATCTCCCGAGCCACCGCCACTCGCTGCTGGTCGCGTCCTCCGTTCGATTCACCTGGTGACTCAAGCCGCGGGTATCCAGCCTCGGAGCTCCTGGCAGCAACTTCTCGCCTGTCCGGCGAAGCAAGGGGTGGCGCAACCACCTCGAAACCTTCGGAGTTTTCTAAGGCCTGGACTCGTGCAGTCAAAGATTGCAGAAGAGTTCTGAGCTCGGCCACTTCTGCGCGGAGCCTCAGAACTTCAGCCTCACTCATCCAACACCCTATACCACCCACTAAACCCTCCTAGCCTACCCCTGGCAGCCCGAAGAAGTGAAAGCCTCAGGAGGAAAGCCAAATCAAGGGCTGGGCCGAGGAGTATTCCAATCAGGATTCCCAAAGCAAGGGAGGGCCAATGGATGGAAGGCTCAAGGAGTGGAGCGAATGGGCAAGCCTCAGCGCTCGGCACCGCAAGGGGCGAATCCTTGAACGCAACCTCCCGAAGCAACCCCAAAACAAGTCCGCTCAGACCTCCCGTAGTCCCTGCTACTGCTAGGGGCGGCAGAGGCACTCCTTGATTCATCAAGCTGCATGACATCACGGAAAATCATGCTGTATCATGCGTTCCCTGCTTGTCTGCATTTATACACTTCCCAGTTTCTGTTCTGAAAGGACGTTCAATCTGTCGAACTATCGCTGCAAGGCCTAGATCCTCGCAGAAAACCATCCTAAACCCTAAACCCTAAACCCTAAACCCTAAACCCTAAACCCCTAAACCCCTAAACCCTAAACCTCTGCACTCCGACAACCCAAAGCCGTAAGTCCTAAACCCGTCTTGAACTTATAACCCTACGTAAACCCAAAGCCCCTGATTGCTGAAGCCCTAAATCCTAAACCCGAAGCCCTAAACCCTCAACCTAAACCCTAAAACCTATAAACCCCAAAAAACCCTAGACCCTAAACCACAAACCCTGGACTCTAATACCCCTAGTTGCTGAAGCAGGAAAGCTCTAAACCCCAAATTCCCGACCCTCCCCAAGAAAAGCATTCTTAGGGTTTAGGGTTTAAGGAAACCCCGAGATCTGAAGGAGACGATAGATGACCCTAGAAAACCCTAAACCCTAGACAACCCTACAGAGCCCTAAGCATACAAACAACAAAATCCTTCGTAGCAGCAAACCGAAACCTGCAAAAAAAAGTTTACAAAACTGTTCCTATCGTGATCCCATAAAACTCTTGAATCAGGCATAGAACAAATGAACTCTTCGGAAGAGCTGCGGTCAGCCCTAAACCCCAAGCTTCCTCCTAAACCCGAAACCCCACACCCTAAACCCTAAACCCCAAACCCTAAACCCTAAGCCCTAAACCCCAAACCCTAAACCCCAAACCCTAAACCCCAAACTCTTCACCCCAAACCCTAAACCCTAAACCCTGAACCCTAAACCCCGAAACCCCCAACCCTAAACCCTAAACCCCACACCCTAAACTCCGAACCCTAAACCCTAAACCCCAAACCCTAAACCCTGAACCCTAAACCGCAAACCCTAAACCCCAAACCCTTCACCCCAAACCCTAAACCCTAAACCCTCAAGAAAGACCAGCCCACCGCCCAGCCCAGCAGCCCCCCGCCCACCAGGCCCACCCCCCGCGCCCCCCAGCATCCCCAGATTCAAAATCAAATCAGGTTCCAAAAACGTTTCGGTCAAAACTTATGGTCAAAACTTTCGGTCAAAACGTTATTGGCACCCAAACCCTTAACAATTTCTATAAACCCTATAAGCCTCCCTCGTTTCTAAGGGTCCAGGCTCGAGCCTGTAGAGCCGGGGGATTTCAGGCCCCTGCCGCGGAGAATGCCGACTGGGATCCTGCGGAGATCAAGGAGCTCTGCGCTTTAAGGTTTAGGGCTTCGACTTTCGGGGTTTAGGGGTTTAGGGGTTTAGGGTTTGTTCCCAAGGTTGCACGCTTTCTTGAATTTCTGGCCTTGTAGCGCTTTATTTGGTTCTAGGTTTTTTGTAAGGGTTTAGATGGCCTTCAGCAGCCAATGCTTCCCCAAACGAACTGCTGTCGATCTTCGACTCTGCATTCGCCAAAAGCCAGGACAGCTGTTTGCAGAGGTTGCAGCAAGCAGGGCATGTCGGAGAGGTTCTGGAGGCCGTGCAGGGTTCAGGAGTTTAATATGGGGGCTTTAATAGTTACCTCTACCATTTTGAGGGTTCTCTATTGTCATTATTATAGTTTGCTATACCCCAAAACCCCATTCTAGTAATTAAGGCACCTTCATTAGCATTGAGGGGTCTATGGCTCTGGTTCACAGCGGAGAAGCCACTGACGCATCGTTTCAGGGGCACGTAGAGGACCACTGCCAACCCTAAACCCCAAACCCCAAGCCCCAAGCCCTAAACCCTAAACCCGAAACTCTAAACCTTAAACTCAAAACCCTAAGTCCGAAGCCCTAAACCCCAAACTCTAAACCCTAAGCCCTAAACACTAAACCCTAAACTCTAAACGCTAAGCCCTAAACCCTAAACCCTAAACTCTAACCCTAAGCCCTAAGCCCTAAGCCCTAAACCCTAAACCCTAAACCCTAAACCCTAAGCCCTAAACCCTAAACCCTAAAATGGTTTTGTGGCCTACCGGGCATCCCCGTGCTTCGCTTCGAAGGTGGAGTCGTTCTTTCGACTCTGGGTTGATTGCGACAGAAGGTTTTGGGTACCGAAATATAGGGGCCCAAATAAAGCTCTAAGGTTCTAATCTATAGGGGCCTTAAGAATTACCTATACTATTTTTTTTTTGGGGGGGTCCTCATTATAACTATAGTTTAATGCACCCCCCAAAACCCCATTCTAATTATTAAGGCCCCTTACATCAACTCTGAGCCCCAATCGGCAACCAACTCGAACTCAACGAAGGTGTAGAAACAGGGGCCCCCTGGAGGTCGCCAAGGGTTGCGAGCGCTTCTTCGAGCTGGGTGTCTTCGAGAGGCGGCACTGATTATAGAAACCTCGATGATTACCACTGTTATTCCTTAGGGTTCCTTACTA
>CAJNDV010004369.1:64949-85600 GCA_905221635.1 Symbiodinium sp. CCMP2456 | reverse complement strand
TTAAGGGTTATCCGAAACCCTTGCAAAGGGTGAATGCTTCGACTTCAAATTTTCCGGTCATCTGCTTTGGGGGCATCTGGCCAGTTCTCTCTAAATTAGGGTCCGTTTCTAGGTCCTCAATATGGTACAGCACCCCTTTAAACGGACCCTTAAAGAGACCCTGATCTAGAGAACCACCCACATGGTCGAATCGTGTAAAAACGAACCCCCTGAAGCACCGTAGGGTTTCGGGTAATCCGCTCAGATCTCGGAGTAAAGGCATCTACCTCATGCCTTTAGGGTCTGTGCTTCTCCAAGGTTTGGGGTTTGCGGTTGAGGGTGCTTTCTTTGGGGTTGAGGGAACTAAAGCCCCAAGCCGAAAGCCAATTTCCTCACCAGGGTTCAATGGCCCAAACTTGCCTAAACTCATGCCAACCAGCTGATGCAGTGTGCACAGCATGCGCTGAGCCCTACACCCTTATCGGTCGTTATCCCTACATCCACCCCACTTCTGAAAAGCTTTCAAACCCTAAGCCTAAACCCTAAAGCCTAGCCAGCCCTAATCTCTACACCCCATGTGTAGCCGGCATGGTTCTGGCATCTCCGAACCTGTCGCCGGCACAGGTCTATCGCAGAGCCACTTGTGCCACCAGTTCAGGTGCAGACTCAGGTGGCTTTAGGGTTTAGGGTTTAGGGTACCTGCATGGGGTTGGACAGACTTATCTGTCGTTCTGTTCGTCTGTGGGTCTGTCTTCCTCTCTGTGTCTTTGTCTCTGCCTGCGTCTCTCGGTCTGTGCCTCTCTGTCTTGTTTTCCTTGTCCGTCGCTCTGTGTGTGTTTTTGTGTGTCTCGGTCTGTTTCTGTCTGTCTGCCGGTCTGCCTGGCAGTCTGTTATGTTGTGCCAGGCTCTGCGCGGCTAGTGCTTGAGCAGAGACACAGATCTACCTGTTTGCATACCTCTTTCGTGCGTGCATCAGACATCCACGCCTCATCACATGCATACAATAAGGTGCAGCGGAGTTGAAAACTTCGGAGTTCTGAGACTATCCGACAGTTATGCCGTAGTTTGATATTTGGGAAGGCCGCGAGCAAAACACCTGCAGAAGGAGCTCTGCCGGTCCAGTCCCTACGGTACAGGGTTTAGGGTTTCGGGTTGAGATCATGGGACTTAGTAAGTAAGGTTAGAAGTCCCCTAATTGGGGGTAAGTTATAAGTATATTTACCTTAGTTATAGCCCTACTTACTAAGTCCCATGATCCTCCAAGTAAGCTTCTACCACGCTTATATCCCGAACCACCTAAAGCTTTAATGTTCAACGCCCGAATCGAACGGCAAAAGGCTGAATCCCCTACAGCCTGAAAGCCCTGCACCCTGAAGCTCTCAAGCCCTACCCATATAGGCTCCATGGTTTATAGGGTCCTAAATAGAAACCACTAAAAGGAACTATAGTGGAGCCCATGGGTAGCCCATAAGCCCCTGGAGCCTTGAAGCCTTCAACCCCCTAACCCTAAACCCTAAACCCTGAACCCTAATTTAACCCTAAACCCTAGCCTAGCGGACTTACCCGAGGACGGGCTTGACGTGACCGTCGCCTGCGCAGAAGGCACGAAGGTGCAGGAGGATCAGGAGGTGGGTTCAGGGTTTAGGGGTTCGGGATGAAGGTGTAGGGTTTAGGGCAGTTTCAGATTTCGAGACTGAGTTTTTAAGGGTTCTGAAGGCTTTGGCCTTGGAGGCATCTTGCTGCCTTCAGAAGCGTTCTACATGATCCCAATGGCTCCAGGTGTACAGCTACTAGAGACTTCGAGGTCTAAAACGGTTTAGGGTTTAGGACTTTTTCTTTAAGTCCATAGAAGAGCACACGTTTCGGGGGTTTTCAAGGGTTGTCGGTTCAGCCCTTTGTCTTGGGATCTCGATGTCAGGGTTTGTACTTTGGGGTTCAGGGTTGAGGGTTCAGGGTTCAGTGCTTCGGGATTCGGCTTTCGGTTTTAAGTCGTGATGCAGGTAGTGCTGTGTCTTATCGTTTAGGGTTGAAGAGAGTTCGGGGTTTGTAGGGGAAGAAGTTGCAGCTGTCCGCCGCTCGTTTGTCTTTCAGTACTTCAAAATAGAGACTAAGAGAAGGGATAGCAGATCTCAGCTAGCCTATTGACCTACCACACGCCACTTCAGTATACCGGCATGCCAAACAACCAGCAGTTTTTTGTGTGCAGACAGGTCCACCAAAGCCACAGACTCTAAGTTCAACCCAAGAAACTGAAAGCAGAGTTTGTTTAACACTATGGTTTTGACTTGAACTAAGACACTATAGGTTATGTTAACCAAAACTAGAACATGCCACGGTTCTGCCATGCAGCGTGATGCCAAAGTGCTAGCGGCCTTACGAATTGCTCCGCCAACGGCAGTCGGTGCTGAGGAAGGCGACGGGAGTCCTCTGCCCTGAACCAGGCCCTGCAAGCCCTTAAGCCCTAAACCCCCCAAATCCTGCACCCTGCATTAGGTTTAAGTCGGTTTAAGGTTTCGCATTTAGGATTCATGAATCCTAAACCCTAGGCCCCGAGCCGTAAACTAAACCTAAACCCCGCACCCTGAGCTATGTCGACACTAAGGTGGGCCCTATGCGACAGAACGACAGTGATGCGGAGGGGTCCAACGGCTCCCACGCCTCATCGCTGTCCAGTGCAGACCGACCTCGAAGAGTCACTTGACCGGGGTTTCCGGTTTCGGGCCCCTGGTTAGGGATCAGGGTTCAAACCCCAACGATAAAATTGTCTGCACATCGTGTTTCGGCCAGAGTCCGAGCAAGCAGGTACAGCTTCTCAGATCTATGTACTAGAATCGAAACATGGGTATTCAGACTTTTCTGTGTGTCTCCTCTTGTCATTCCAGGTAGCCGGAATTCAGATCCCAGTGTCGTTAACACCCCGCCTCTGCATCATCGTCGTGGCTAAGGTTCCCAGCAACCGCTCAGCTGAGAATAAGACAGGCAAGGGTGCTGCAGGTGCCTGGGGCAAGTATGTTTTTTGATTACAGGTACTGTTGTTTGTTTCGTTATGCTGCTGCCTGTAGTAATACTACTGTTGCTACTATCAGTGCCACTGTTGCTTTCAAAGGTTGTTGTGATGTCTCTTCTTCTTTTCCTGTCTTTGCACGATGACGACAGCTACAGCAGCTGCTGCTGCTCCTGCCATGGCTACGGCTACCATCACGACGTCTTTTTTTTTGCTACTTCTGCTACTGAAACTGCTGCTGGTACTGCAGTTGTTATTATTGTTACTGTGGTTGTCATTGCGATGCAAGTACCCGGTAACCCTCGACTGCATGGTGCATAGCTCCAGGCGCATCTCTCCAGAGTTTTGTCTAGTAGTCCAGGGGTTGCGAGCCAGGTCGGAAAGGTTGGTAGCGGTATATCAGACCATACAGTGGGTTGTTGTTTTCTACATCCTATAACCCAGTAGCCTACTACATAGTTGTTTTGGGCTAATGCGAACTCACCATATCTCAAAAGCAAACTCTCCGGGCCAGAGTACTTAAAGGGTCATGGGACTTAGTAAGTAGGGTTATAAGTTGTAACTAAGGTAACTATACTTATAGCCCCAATTAAAGGACTTCTAACCCTTACTTACCAAGTCCCATGATCCTCCAAGTAAGCAGGTTTCGACAGCCCCCCATCGCCGACCTCGGGCGCGAAGAAGAAGGGTAAGCCACGCACTCGGACAGGGTGTTAATATAGGGGCCGTAATATTCAACTATACTATTTTTGAGGGTTCCTTATTCTATGTATAGTATACTGGGCCCCAAAAGCTATTCTAACTAAACCCTAAACCCTAAACCCTAAACCCTAAACCCTAAACCCTAAACCCTAATTATTAAGACCCCTATGTTACTCCAAGGGTCAGAGGACTTCAAAAGGGCCTGGGACTTTCCGAGGCCCTTGAACGGGTTTTTGTAGGGGTTTTGGTTTGTTTCTGAAAGCATGCTGGGACACATGTATATAGATATGTATATATATATATATATGTATATATATATATATATATATATCTGGGGTTCTTGCATTGAGCTGCTAACCCGGAAAGGGCATCCGAAACGGAACAGAGTTGGACACTTTCAAGTTTCGAAGTGGGAAACTCCGAAGTTGGAAGATGGGTTTACCCATTGTAAGAGGTGCTGGAAGTCCGGGGAAGGCATTTTTCAAGTTTTCGGCTGCAGCTATAGCGCAGTCCTGCTTCGCGGTCTAATTTCGTCGTCTGGCCACAGCAGCTGGGATGGAGTCAGCTCACCTGCAAACGCACCTCGGCTGCCAAATCGATCGGCACGTTTTGAGAGAAGTGGGGTGGCCTCCGATCTGTTGGGGGTTCTGCCTTTGCAGATTTAGGTAGTAACCTGATTAAGACTTAAGAGAAAACCCTGGCGGCCCTATAACACCCATTATATCAGGATTCATACAAAGAGCCCTAACACAGACCCAAGGTTTTAAATCAGGTTTTCACAGTATGACACTGAAGGCAGGATGCAGCAACCTTCAATCTGGATTTGCTCGAGACGTTCTTCGACGCTTTGGCGGAAGCCAGCTATTACCTAGCATGGGTCGCAGGAGCGTTTGGACTCTTGCTTCTGGCCCTCATTTTGTTTGAAGTGCTGAGCACCCGAATGGGTTTCTCTGCGGGGCCCTTTTGCCACAAGATACAAAAGTCAGGCTACTATGCCGTGGCCACCACTTTCGGAGCTCTCTATGTCATGCATTTCATGACAATACCCCTTTTCGGCACACCGAGAGACGAGTTTGGCCGCTGCAATCTTCTTTTTCCGCCGCCTCCACATTTTGGGCCAGCCCCAATTGAGGCACCACCGTCCAGGAAGCTGGCTAAGGGTATGCTGAACACCGTCGCCCTGGCGCTGTCGACATACTGCGGCATCGCAGGCTTGGTATTTCTGCCAGCGTTTCTGGTCGTGAACCCGGCAGTCTGTGTCCTGATGGGCGTGTTGGTGAGTCTTAGCCGCATCACCCACCTGAGTGTGCTATCTCAGCTGAACGGCGGCGACAGCCAGCTAAATCCTGAAGAAGCAGGGGATGTGACCAAGCCTGGTGGCTCGGATGGCGGAGAAGATGTGGCCGCTCAGCATGAAGACACACCATCAGTGCAGCCAGAGGCTACGACTGCGAGCCAGATCCAGCTCAATGACCTTCGCGAGTGCATTTCAGTCTTGTTTGATGTTCTGCTCGCGGCCTTTGCAAGTTTTGGCTGCTTCGTCTTGGATGTGAAGATACTGGGGTCCATGTTGTCGACGTTCGTCTTGCGGTTGGATTTGGGCCTCCCGGACTTCTCACTGCCCGACCTCCAGCTTTTTGATGTCTCGTTGGCATTTAATCTGCCGAGCTTCCCGCGTTGGGAGGGAAGGTGTGACTCCACGAAGGCTCTGGGAAGAGTCTGGATTCTGGCCTCCGCCGTTTTCATGGTGCTCGTGATCATTTCTAGCGATATCCTCGTGTGCCTCCTGGATCGTCAGAAGCGATTGCAGATCATGAAGCTGGTCGACCAGGAGATTAGAGACCTTGGCTTTTGTGTGCGTTTGCTAGGCATGAGCCTTTGAACTTCAGCATGCATGAGGTACGCAGTCCTGACAGTAACAATGGCAGTACCATACTACAGTACCAGCTCAAGGAACAGCGAATCTTCCGAAAAGGTTCTGTAGCATCAGTCATGGTACAACAATGTCGACATGGCACTTTTTCCCTGCAGGTATCGATTGAGTGATCCCAACATTTCCAGGATGAGGATTCCTAGATGCATCCGTGTTTCAACAGTCTCTCTCCCTATATCTATGTATAGTTATTCTTTTCACAGTATGTACTTATAAATGAAACGACAACTCAACACGAAAAGATAAATGTGTGTATGTTATACACACAGACACATCGGTGCCTTTACTTGATGATGTCTCAGTCTTTTCGAGATTATGAATTTGCTCCTTATATTGCCTGCTTTAGCCTATGGCCGAATAGGATATGATATCTTCTTGCATGGATCTATGCTATGCTACATATGAGTGAAGTACTACACCATGTGTGTTTAACTATCCGCCGGGACCTGCTGACACAAATGCCTGTATGGCGGAATGGTGTCGGGTATATGTATGTGGTGCGGTTTTTCTCACGATACGGAGCCCATTGGAAAAATGCAGCAGAATGCCTGGAAGGATTAATCCTTGGCACAGGGGTTCCATAGACAGGGGCCGTTTATCTGAGAAACTGGCATGTGCATATGCGCAGTGGATGTGGTTGGTGGGTGTGGTGAGCGGATGAGTCGACTAGGTCTGTTTGCAGATTTGTAGGCAACTTTGAGGAACTAGGTGGAACTACACTTCAGCAGTCAGCACCTTTAGGCGGATGTGTACGATAGAATGTATTTCCATGTGGGTACGTGCAGATGCTATGAGTTTCGTGCTATGGCACGTTTTGCTCTGCTCCGTTCTGCAAAATATTGTGCTGCTGTTCTCTGCATCTCAACGATCCCTGCTTGGAATCTTGTGGGATTCCGTGAATCATTTTGGAGATAGATGCAGTGCAACATGTGCTGCTTGCATGACCTGTCGTGTTTTCGTGCAGCTGTCGTGAACGCAAGAGCTGGTGGCATTCACGTTTCTGCGAACCCTGTCACCACATCGTTTGTGCGGAAGGAGACATTGAAGCAGAAGAAGGCTTTGGGTGAATGCGTGGCGGAAACCAGCCTGGCCACTCGACTCGCGCGGAAGATTGCGGAGGGGATGAGTGCAGCCACTGTCTACCTCATCAACTGGGTTGTTTGCCTTGTTGCATCACAGGCTGCTTTGGTGCTTGTGGAGGTAGTCTTGGACACGTTTGAGAATCTCAGCATCGGCCTACTACATAACTTTTCCACCTTGTAGCAATAGGAGTGCCTGTCACGAGCGAAATGGTCGAGACAGCCAAGGAATCGTACCCCTTTTCAAAAGACCCACTGCAGTGCCCCTGGGGCATCTTGATCCTGTCGAAGGTCGTCTGACTCAGATAACAAGTCTGCGCTTCTGACATAAAGCCGGACTTGCTTGGGCAAGTACATTGAGACACGCGAAATCTAGGAGAGGGGTTCCATTCGAAGGTTGGGACCGATTCGTTGTGTATACGGCCCTTCAGAATTAGAGTGGGGCTTGGGCATATGTGATACTATAATTGTAACAGGGAGCCCCAAAACCTTATTCTAACTATTAAGGCCCCCACATTAGGTGCAAGTCGAACTAAGCCACAAGCCGTACGAGTCCCTGCCATGAACACAGTGAGCGGCTCGAGTTGCAAGTTGCTGCAGATTCAGGGTCGTAGCTCCACCTCTGAGACCCTTTAAGTTTTAAGGTTTAGGTTTTAGGGTTTGGGGTTTTTCACTACCGGTCGGAATAAGCCAGGAGTTGCTGGTTTGTATTCGCAAGGCATTTGTTGCGTGTCTCAGGTGGGTCCAGCCGTCGTGGGGGTTGGGCCGGCCAGGTTGTCATCCTGCTAACCAGTGTCGATTTCGGACCCTCGGGTCATCACCGCGGAAAAGAGGGATTTTGATGCCAATTCTCCCACTGGGCCTCAGCAAGGACGATGTGGAGAAAGCCCGGACTAGAGCCAGCAGGAGCACCTTCCAACAGAACATGGAGAGGTATTGGAGCTGCACGTAGTTTTTTGTTGCTCGAAGTGTGACCATGAGGGCTCGACATATATCATATATCGCTGAAATATGGCCTCCACATCCGACTTGCTATGTAGACTGAAGGTACATGGAGAAGCGCTCAGATACCCGTCTCGCGCAGCTCGTTGGAGGCGCCGATATTGATGCGATTGACGTCAACGCAGAAAACGGAGCGTCAGAAAGCCTGAGACATCCGAAACCTTTCAACATCAAGAGCCAAATCATTCTGGCCGTGTATGACATGGCATATGACGAAGAGAAGATGATGCCAAATGGGCGTTCCGAAGCTGAGAACAGGCTTTTTGCGACAAGCGTGAACAATTTCACAGTGGAAGAGTTTTCTGATTGCTTTTTGAGGATGCACAGTGAACTCGAGAAGGACTCTATATGGGGAAAGCTGCGCACCATGTGCTTCTTGCCATTTGGAATCTTGGGGGCTGCAGAGGCACGAGATGTCAGAGCAGCCGAAAGGAGTTGCATATGGAGAGCGCAACTGGAATCTGTATATCAAGCTACATGCAACTGGACAGTGTAGAGACACGATGTTTGTTTATAGGGTTTATGATCCTAAACAACAGCGACCATGATGCTTATTTTCAGAGTGACAAGAGCAGAGCAGCGAAGGCAATTCTATCGGCATCAGCCTTTTTCTGATTCCACTGGCGGGGCCTTTCCTCGGAAAAATCTGCCACATGTTCATGGGCTTCCCTGGTTGTGTCTACGCAGAGGGAACCATTGCGCGATACAGCTTTTTCGCTACAATGCCTGATCCTGAACCTAGAATGCAGATCAGGCTAAACCCTGAGCCCCAAACCTTCCAACCCCCAACCCGGCTGGAAGATCAAATTTGGACAGCCCTGAACTTAAGCCACAAAGCCTGAAGGAAACTGGCAACGACGCTGTTATTTTGGAAGTTGGTTTCTGGAGTCGAGCGTCCTACGGCCTCTGCTACCTGCGTGTCGCTTGCGCGGGAGCGGCTGTTGCACTGAGCCCAAGTATGCCAGATGGCTGCGCGCCGGAATCTGAAGGGTTGAATTGAGGTGGTTTGCGACTCGAGAAAAATCAGGTCCGAGGAAATTGCCCGCACTGGCCCTAGAAACCGACGCCCTAAACCTCACCTGTAGCCCAATAATCCTGCCTCTTTAAGGCTTATATAAGGAAGCCAATAATAAGGAAGCCGAAAAGGTAGGTTTCTTGGCATTATAAAAGCAACCCCTGCACGTTAGTGCCAAAAGCATCGCTACCAGGCAGGGCCACCATTTTGCTCGGGATTTGCTCGGCCATTCTCGCACTGGGCCAGAAGTTTTTTCTGGAGCGGGGACTTTTGGGGGAGAGGTTGGGTTCTGGTACTAGTCACGGGTTGGAAAGCCGCCTGCCTGCCTCCAAAGCATGAGACACGGTGAAACCCTTTATGCCCCAGGTTCCAGACCATAACCTAGCTAGGCTGAAGCTTCAAAGCCCGGCAGAAAGCCCGGCAAAACCCTCTCAGAAAACCGCTTCCCGACTGCGGATAATCACAGACTGGCTGGATGTCTCAAAGGGTGAATCGGTCTGGACTTCTTGCGGGGCTTTAATGAGTTCCAAGATGGGGAGCAAATTGAGCCACAAGTTGCTTTGTGTGTGTCCGAGTCCATCCCAAAGTCCTGAAACCCTGAAATATGACGTCTAAGCTACACTGCCTCAAGCCTACACGTGCCAAGCATGCAGGAGTGGGCCTACCTCGAGCGCATCCGCCGGTTTATAGCTCCAAAATTTAGAGCCACGGAGTGAGCTGCATGAAGCGCTGGACAGAGCACCGATGCACAAAATTAATGCAAGCTTGCAGATCACAAGTTTGCAGGAAGCAGTTTGTTGGAGCACCAGCCCTGCTGCTCTCTTGCAGGGTGTCCATGAATCCGTGGCTTTCACGTGTAAAAGGCATACAGCGGTCAAACTGCTTTCGAAGCAAACTCTCAGCCTTTCGATGCCTTCCACGAAGATTCATTTGAAGCATGCGGAATTCCGACTGCTCACCCGGATTGGGCTGCTTGCAATGATTTAACAGTTATCAAAGACGCATGATCTCTCAAGTAGGGCTCAGAGTTGGGCTCAAGAGGCTTTGAGGATTTCGGGAGTCGGACGTTTGGGTTTGGTTTAGGGCTTAGGGTTTAAGGTTTAGGGTTTAGGGTTTAGGATAAGAGGCCGACAACCATGAGCCCCCGATCCCCTAAACCTGTCCGTGTCTTCGAGCGTTTTGCCTCAGAATCGGGGCCCCGAAACCCAAGACCCTGAAGCCGACCAAACGCTTTATGGCCGAAAGTTTGGTAGCATTAAACCCTTAGCCCTAAACTCTAAACCCTATAAAACCCTGGTAGCCCTAAACCCTAAACCCTGGTAGCCGTAAACCCTGAACCGTATAAAACCCAGGTAGCCCAAAACCCAAAACCCTGCTAACCCTAAGCCCTATATGGTCCTGAAGGCCCCCAAACCTAAACCCCCAAATCCCTAAACCCCGAAACCTCGAAGGTCTATTTCCTCGTAAACCCTACGCCCCTGAACCTCGAAGATTTACGTAAACCCTAGACCTCTACCGGTTTAGGGCTTAGGGCTACAAAGGTTTAGGGTTTAGGGCTTAGGGCTACCAGGGTTCAGGGTTTAGGTTTTCATGAATATCGAAGCCTGAAGAACCACCGCTATTCTTCCTGAGGGCTTCTTATTCTACCTCTCCCAGACATGATTCCCGAAAGCCCCGCTCCAACCAGAAAGGCACCCCGGGGCTACTTAAAGGCTCATGGGACTTAGTAAGTAGGGTTATAATTAGGGTAACTATACTTAAAACACCAATTAAGGGACTTATAACCTTACTTACAAAGTCCCATGATCCTCCAAGTAGGCCCTAAACCATCGGCCCCCAGGCGCCCAGTCGTGAAATCATCGGAGCAACCTGGTGGACCATTGTCCATCGCTCCTCGGCTGGCAGGGTTCCGTTACAGGTTCTATATATAGATATGGGGGGTTCCGAAAATAGGGGACCCTAATATAGTACCCTAAATAGTAGGATCCTTATTATAAGGATTTTCGGAAACTCCCATATATATATATATATATATAGATACACATACACATGGGTTTAAGGGTTCTATAAGCATTCCTTTAGGGATCCTGCAGGCATCTGTATGGGTCTAGGGTTTAGGGTTTGGCGGGTTTTGAGCTTTGAGGTAGAAACTTATGGTCTTGGGGTGTGGGCTTGAGAGTTTTTGGTTCGTCGAGGGTTCAGGGGTTGAGGGTTCGAGTCTTTAGGGTGCAGGGATTCGGGTTCTAGGACTTGTGGCCCAGTGTTTGAAGGAGACAGTGGCTTGCTCTGGCAGTGCTCCAAGGTAGTATCGAGGCTCGATACGGGTTTAGGGGTTTAGGGTTTGGAGTTTTTAAGGGTAATCGAGGTCCTAAAAAGTCCATCGTCTGATAGTTCAGGTCTGTATGGTGACCGTAGCCAGGGTTTTGCAAAGTGCTGCTTAGGATGCCAAGGGCGGACCAGCGTGGTTAGGTAGGCTTTAGGATTTAGGGCAGTTTAGGGTTTAGCCACAGGTAGCCCAAGGTGGGCAAGGTGGAAATATAGACACTGGGTTGGGGCATTTTCAGGCCGAGGCGCTTGAGATGTTTTATGCCGGTGTGTGGGAAATCAGGCATCCAGAGTTCTTGAATAAGCTGACCTGAAAATAGCCCCGGGACGGTAGACCATGACACATCATCAGTATCTATCACAGATAGTTCCTAGGCCCCGGAGAACTCGAAAGCATGAACAAGCTCCTAAACCCGCACTAGGCCCTGAAACTTCGGTGCTCTTTTCCTCTGTACGTCCGGTCCAAGCCACAATTCCCATAGCTTGAGGTCCTTAAACCTTAGACCCTAAACTTCAAAGTTAACTTAAGGTAGTGCAGGATTTTGTACACTAGACGTGTCAGGACAGTCCGCTGCAGCACTTCTTTGATGCCCGGCTGATCATGCGGCCCGAGTCGGTCTTCAAAGTCTTTCGGCCGAGAAGCTTTCCTTCACGGGTCCTTTTCCGGCCTCGTCTGAAGGTTCCTTTCAGGTTCCTTTGAGGGTCTCCTATACTATTTTTGGGCCCTTAGCATAATTATAGTATAATGGGCCCCAAAGCCCTATTCGAATTATCAAGGCCCCTACATTAGAACCCTATTATAGATCCCTTATGAAACCCCTCAAGGATCCCTTTATGTAAAAGAACCCTATTCTAATTATGAAGGCCCCTACATTAGAACCCGATTATAGATCCCTTATGAAACCCCTTAAGGATCCCTTTATGTAAAAGAACCCTAGTCTAATTATGAAGGCCCCTACCTTAAAGCCTACGCCCTCGACCTGACAGCTTTGTTTACCCTAAACCCTAAACCCTAAACCCCTAAACCCTAAACCCTAAACCGCCTTGAGGTGAGCAGTGACGAGCTCCTCTCTGTTGTAGTGCACGAGCTGCACCAGCGATGCCTCTGGGCCTAAATCATTACCACTATTTTTGTTGTAGGGCTCCCCGTTTAGAATTATAGTAGAATATACCCCAAAACGCTATTCTCAGTATTGAGGCCTGGGGGCCTGCGTGGTGGAGTTTGAAGATGGGCGGCTCGAGTTCTTCGACTGTGCAGATTTCAACTCCCTCCTTGCTGCTTGGATCGCATCCTACAACTGCTGCACCGGGCACGGGGGGGGGGGGCGCGGGGGNNGGTGGGGGGGGGGGTTTGGAGACGTCGTCCGAGAGAGGGGTGAGAGGGAGGGAGGAAAAAAACAGCCAGTCGGTGGTCTGCGGATTCAGAGACTTCCTTCAGACCGAAGCGTACACCCTCAGTCCCGGATGATAGACCTCCCAAGGTGAGTGCATTGGCAAAGAGTCGGGGTGCTGTCGGGGACGATGCCGATGAGGAAGTCGAGTGGAAGGCTACCAAGTCACTGCTTCGGAAGATAGCGAATGTGCCTGTGCGCTCTCTGGTGACTTGGCAATAATCGTAGGCTAGCATATCTTTAGGGTTTAAGGTTTCGTTTTTTTGGGTCATTTACCTTTTAACTGCTTGCTACACTCCAGCATACTCCAACTGGCAAGCGCTACTTGAAGCCGCTTCCAACTAAGTCGGAGTGCGAGTCTACAGCCATGGATCTGCCAGTGCTTGGATGTTCAAGTCTATTTCAAGTCCCTTTATGAAGGTCTCGATAAGTCGTAGCAACACTATCCCCTCACAGTCCTTACATCAACCCCTCGTGATCTCTCTTTGAATCCCTCACCGTCCCTGTATGCTTCCCCCATGGTCCCTATATGGACATACCCTAAACCCTAACCGTTTCGGGCCTCCGCTACGGCGTGCTCTTGTCTTGGGGCCGTGCACTGATTCACTCCTGCATGGGCCCCGGCTCTAAAGGCAAATCCCCCACGTGGAATCTGCAAACATGGGAGCTATACATATAGATATACACACATACATATGTATATCCAGTATATACCTGTATATAATTGTGTGTGTGTATATACCGTCTATCCCCTCTCCGGCTTGTAACGTGCTGATACTGCTGCACAACCGAGAATCCCATTCCAAGTGTTCAGATCCGTATCTTGGCGAGATGAAGACTCGCCCGGGAACCGGAAATCCAGAATCCAAAGCCCTACTGAAAGGTTTAAGGTTGAGGGTTCAGGCTTTAATGTTGATCAGGACTATATCCCTCGTGGCATGGTCGCGGGAAAATCCCGAAGCACCCGATTCTGCCATTGCCAGACGAAGCCAGGTAAGCAGAAAGAAGGCACAGGAAAGGGTTCGCCAAATGGAGGAAGGCACTCGAGAGGTGCAGGCTTTGATTACCCAGCTCCGTCAACGCGACAGAAGCAAGGACTGGCAGCTAGAAGTTTTGGGGGAGGACATGGAGCAAGGGTTGGTGTGTTTCTCTTGCGGTTTCTACGCACGCATATTCCAAAAGAACAAGGAGGAGATCGCAGAGCATGGCCTCCGGCTCGCGTGTGATGCCACCTATTGCCGAAGTTAACACCTTTGACATCTCCATTGCCGAAGTTAAGCTGTTCTCCGTCGGTTGGTTGGCACTCGAAAGCCACATCATCCGCAACACATTTGTGCCCCTAGCCTTTGTCGTGGCTTTGTCAGAAAGCAGCCTTGCAACGAAATTTTTGTTACAGGCCACAGACGGCTTTCTGAAAGACAAACGTGGCGACACACTGAAGAAGGCGAAGGTTGCCCATTTGGATGGGGGAACAGGCCTGGTGAAAGGTTTCCACGATTACTTTGGGTCAGACCTGCCCCTGGTGAGGAGCTTGGAGCATGTCAAAAGGAACATCAACAAAGAGGGCGTGAAAAAACTGAAGCACACGGGGTGGTGGGTGACAGTGCAAGATTGGGTGGCTTTCACTGCTTTCCTGCGCAATGATTGTGTTTTTGATCGATATTGGCATCACGCATTGGCCATTCTTCGCCGGAATGACGAGAGTGCTTTCGAATCATAAAGGGCCCAAGAGATATTGTTCAAATCAGCGGGCCAGTGGACCTCAGCTTGGAGAGCAGGCCCATTGGAGCCAGGTTACATGCAGTGGACTCCTTGTTCAAAGTCCTGGATGCTTACGTGCCCGATGAAGCATCCCTCCCCCTCACGGAAATGATCTCAAAGTATGATCGTGTGGCCGGATTTTTGAGAATGAAGGAAAATGGTCTGACTTGAGTTTGGGCACTTCCAGCGTTTGCAGCGTTGACCATCTATTAGGTAGCGTGCGCAAAGTTCTCAGCAAGGAGCACCTCGATTCCAAACAAGTCCGCCGCATGAGTGTTGCTGGATTGCGGCGGATGTTGGAGGCAGGCACCAAGGTCCGTTTGGAGGCAGGTGAGGAAGGAAGCGCAGCCTCGATCCGTGTTCTGCAAATATGACCCGGCGGACTACGACGAAAAGAAAATGCGATTGTTAATATCGCAACCTACTAGCGAAGTCCCACAATGCCTGAAGCTCTAAACCTTAGCATGAAAGTCTGAAGCCCTGGTTTGGGGTTTAGGGTTCCCTAAACCCTAAACCCTAAACCCCAAACCCTAAACCCTAAACCGATTAAAAACCCAACACCTTAAACACCGAGCACCCCCTTAAACGCCTACAAACCATTTAAAGACCCTAAACCCCTTGACTGCGCGAGCAACAAAAAGAGAAGGGAACCCAGCCAACAAGCTCACATTGGCGCCTTACAGTAATAATTACCTCCACTGTTTTGCGGGTTCCTTATTATAAGTATAGCATAATACACCCCAAAACCTTATTCTAATCATTAAGGCCTCAAACCCTAAACCCCAAACTCTAAACCCTAAGCCTTAAACCTTAAACCCTAAAGGTGAAGACCCCTCGAGGGACGGGTCTCTGCTTTGAGCCCTTCGACTGCTCGCTGCCTCTGAGGGAGCTGCTGGATCGCCTGGAGAGGACCGAAACCTTAAACCCCTTCACCCTAAACCCTAAACCTGGATCGGCTGGAGAGGACCGAAGTTGCAAAGTGGGACTTGGCAAGGGCTAATGTAGGGGCCTTAATAAATAAATAGATTAGGGTTTGGGGGGTTCCTTAACATAATTATAGTCTACTGGGCCCCAAAATATAGGGGCCTATTTATTACCCATTCTGTTTTGGGGGTTCCCTATTATAGTTATAGTATAATGCGCCCGAAAACCTTACTCTAGTTATTAAGGTATTAGATAAGGATTCTTACTGGGGTTTTGAACCTAGGAGCTCAAGGGCTTGATAACGATGTGGATCTTTATATGTTCTGCTTTTGAGGTAGCCTCCCCCCCAAGTTGTAAATAAACACCAACAGGGAACCAACCCCGTACACCAACGAAAGACCAAGAGGCAACGCCGTGTGCCGTGTTTTGCTGCCGGGCAGCTTAGAGCTGATGCTCTTCTGCATTCAGCACATCTTCGCTGCTGCTTTATCCGTTGTTAGGTGTGTTGAGTTACTCTTTTGATGGTGATGGGTGATGTTGATGAGGAGGAGGATGGTGTTGATGACACAGTTTTGATTCGTTTTCCTGTCTTCTTCCGCCACTGCTACTTGTTGTTGCGGCCAGCCTCAGACCCTTAACCGGCCCTTAACCCCGCGATGGAACACTTCTTGAACTTGTGTTTCGGTACTGTGCTAGGATTGATTCCTACATATGATACGACACACGATATTCCTCACACCGAACTCCAAACCCTGCAGATTTTCTCAACGTTTGGCCTTCGCAGACGGCCGCAACACTAACTCCCAGATAGTCCCGACGGCTTTAGGGGCTTGCGACACCGAAACTCCCAGCCGGTTGGGGCAAGACCTACGCAAGCCTTTCTCTGCGTGTCACTGTATGTCTCTCTCGCTCTCTCTGTCTCTTCCTGTGCACTGGTGAACAGTTGCAAAGACTGGTGAGAGCCCAAAACCCAACCAGAATCCCCTAAATGTAGTACTTCAGACACGTCCTAAGTCCCCTAAACCTCTAAGCTCGAAGCCCTAAGCCCTTAATCCCTAAACCCTAAAACCCTAAACCCTTAAACTCTGAACCCTTGTAAGGTCGTGACAGCCAACGATATCTTGGAGCTCTGCGGGGGCTGCGTCACCAAGTCCTCCAAGGAAATGCTCGAGAGCATGACTTTGAGGACCCGATAGCGAAACAGTGGGCATTATAGGGTTTATGGTCTATAGGGTTTATGGCAGTTAGTGTTTGATTTTATGGTGGTTGAGGACCCACTAGCAAAGACGTGGACATGATGGTAGGAAAGCAAATCATTTGAATGCAAACTGTGATCGGGATGTTGCTAACAAGAGTAGCCCAATAAGCCTTCATCAGCATGTCCATAGTAATGTTGGTCGTAGGAAAATTGGAAGAGAAGCAGTGTAGGGTTCTGAATAGTTAGTAGTATTATCCCGTTATCGTCCCTATACATGTATAACTAAGTTATGTCCCAAAACCTTTTTCTAATGATTCAACCCCCAATAGATTAATAATTTGCAAGCCCGGTCGTTTTCGCTTTCGATTTGTTACTGGCTGCTAGAGAGTGTGTGTGACATTTTCGGATCTCTTTGGCGAGTGAGAATGAGAGCAAACCCTAAACCCCTAAATTCGAACCCCCAGAACTCTAAACTCTTAGAGTGCTGACTCGGGGGGTTTGGGTTTAAGAGCAATCCTTTATAGCAACCCTTGTAGTAACTCTTATAGTAACGCTGCTAGGATTTAGGGGTTCAGGGTGTAGGGACCCTGCAGGTTACAGGATGAGGGGGGGGACCAGTTCAGGTCTTGGTCTTGGTGTGCCGTACTTTGCTATTCGTGACGCGTCTGGATAGGAGCCTCAATAATTGCCTATATTATATATCCTATATTATTTTGGGGGGTTCCTCATTATATCTATACTTTAAACAAAGGACACCAACAACGCCATTCTAATTATTGCGGCCCCGACAGAAACTGAATTCTAGGATTTACTACAAGGGTTCCTATGGGGGAAAGAAGGTTATCATCCGCGAGTGCCTTATTTTAAGATACTTAGAGGTTTATGTCCAGTACTTATGCAGCAGTTTCTTCAATGTATCTATATATCTATATTTACATCTGTATTGTAGCTGTATGCAGCTACATTGTGGAGTAAGATGTGTTTTCCCCCAGCTACAGGAGCACATGAAGCTCAAGGCCAGAGCCTTACCCTCCAAACCCTGAACCAGGAACTGTTTAAAACCCTAAACCCTAATCCCTAAACCCTAGACTCAGCAGTAGTGTGTGCCCCTGCGAGGGTGGGCAGCAACAAGGTCCGTCACACTCAAAAAAAACTCTAAGCCCTAAGATCTAACCCCAACTCTACTTCGAGGAGTGTTCTCTCCAAAGAGCTGAGCGCTTTCGAGCTCGACACGACCGAGGACACACCGGCGCTGGCAGTGATGCAAAAGAGCCACGGCCACCAACAACGGGGCATATGAGACAGGGTATAGGTTTGGGGGTTTAGGTTTAGGGTTCGGCGTTTAGAAGTAGCTTCTTGGATGTTTGGTGCCTGCCTGAAAATGGAATCGAAAGCACACCCCCCAAAACATCTTGTCCCGAAACTCAACTGGCAGCCACCCAAACCCATGATCGAGTCTCAAACTCCCCCCCAAACACGACCCTAAACCCTAAACCCTAAACCCTAAACCAACCCTCTGAGCCGGGAATCTGCAACCCCCAATCGCTGCTCCGAGCCCGAAGCTGAACCCTCCACCCTACTTGGAGGTTCATGGGTAGTTATAAGTGGGGTTATGGGGTCCTTCAAGGGTTCCTTTAAGGGGTTCTATAGGGTTTAGGGTTTAGGGGGTAGTTATAAGTGGGGCTATAAGTAGGATAACTATACTTATAACCCATATTGGGGGACTTATAACCCCACTTATAACCCCACTTATAACTACCCATGAACCTCCAAGTAAACCGTCTTAAACCAGGGTTTCGGGTTTAGGGGTAACCAGCAGGCCCTTAAGCAGCTATGATGAAGCCATCATGGAACTGTGCAGAATCCGTGCTCACCGCTTAAGACTCATAAAGCCTTTAAAACACCTTTAGACCACCTTCATAAACAAAATCTACAATTCTTTAAAGCCTAGACCTTAAATCCTAAACCCTAAACAGGCGGTTATTGAAACCCGAGGCTGCTGGACTCATCCAGCCGAGCGGTGCCCGTTTTGGCCCAGCCAGAGGCACCCGCGCCAAGCTACAGGACATCTTCGGGGCTTGCCTAAAGTCTGCATTGTAGTTCGTTATTTGGCTTAACCAACTGTATACTGTATATTTAGGATCCTAGAAGGTACCCTAAACCCTAAACCCTAAACCCTAAACGGTAACCCAAAAACGGGACTACAACGGAGATCAAAGGTAGGGGGTAGGGTTTACCCTAACCCCAAATAACCAACCTCAACCTTTGTAAGGACTTCGATAAGGAAGCTATATGAAGGAGTCCTGAATAGGTAGGTGATCTGCGGTCCAGGTAGGGTTTGGCATAGTAGAGCAAGTGGCCTTGAGCCTTTTGCGGGGGGCTGGAATCCGTTTCTACTCGCACAGGTTAGGTAGTAGGAAACTGGACAAGTAAGACTTGTAGGGGACCTCAGCTTACAGTAGCTTCGGCTTCGAGAATTCGGGTTGAGGCTTTTAAAGTTTATGACGATGATGATGAAGAAGAAGATGATGATGATGATGACGATACCCATGATCCTGATGACCGTGACGGAAATGATGCTGGATATTTTTTTCGCTATCGAGATTGGCAGGACTGCCGGGTGTTTGGATGGCAGTGTCGACGGTTTGATAGTTGTGACGCAGGCTTTTGATTTCAGACAAAATATGCAGAAGATCCGAAAGCAGGTGGGCTTTGTCCTTCCAGCTTTGAACAGTAAGGGGTTTGGATTTGGGGTTGGGCCGTCGGCTCTGTTCCCTTGCGCCATCACAGGACATCGGGGCGAATCCGCATTCTGGCGCAATTCGACCTTGCCGTGCCCCGGCGACCAGGAAGTAGATGAGCAGTGTTCATGTTAGCGGGTTTGGGGTCACAATGCCCTGAGAGATTAGACTCTGGAGTCCTCCATGTGCTGCAATCGGTGTCTCCCCCTTCTTGTGACAGCTTCCGGGCCTCCGCCCGGAATTGAAGTAGGAGCCTGGCACTTGAGCTAGCTTTGGGCAGCGATGATTGCGATCAGTCTAATTGATGTTTCTGTTACCTCTCATAAGGTTTGACGGCTTGTGGCACGGTTCCTGCTAGTCTCCTCCCGTTCGGATTCATCCTCCTCCAACATCATGATATTCAGGGTTGGGAATGTAAGCGACGTAACTCATCCCACCCCCCTTTCCGAAGAATCCGAATCCTCAGCCGGGCCGTCACCATCCCCGTACAACTGTGTCACATCATAGTTGGGATGTCGTTGCGCAAGAACGTTTCATTCTGCGTTGTCGTCGCCCATGTTGTCCTTCTACTAGGCCCAAACCCGCAACTACAACCCCTAAGTAAAGCCCGAGCTAACACCAACCAAAAGCACCAAAACGCTGAACTATCCAAGGCGTTGTGGGCTGTTTTTGGGTACAAGGATGAGTCCGAGCAGTGGTGGTGGGAGAGCGAGGATGTGACTTCGAACATCTTTCTGCAATCCTGCGTCGACTTCCTGGCGTTCGGCCGCAGCTTGAGTGCTGATTTAGGGCTTAGTCAGGGCTTTAGGGCCTGTAAAGAATGTGGTGAGTACGCGAATGAAGGTCAGCAGAGCTAGTATCTCAGTGTTGTTGCGATTGCCGGCAAGAACTGCGACAGCTGTCATCACGAACGCCTCTCATGAGCATCATCACACCGTATGCATAGAACTAGTCTTCGTCGTAACAAGAGTCAGACAATGCAGCGATCTCATTAACTTGAACTTCCCTGAAAGAAGGTTGTTCTATACCCCAAGGAGGCCCGATTTGTAGCATTCGTAACGTAATTCGGTACGCAGACGATATTTCTCGGACGGACTTATGGTGTCATGGTTGCGACCGAATCCGCCCCGAGCACCCCAGACCTAGAAAACGTCAGGAACTCTGTGAGGTTTGCATGCGTGGTTCGAGGCTTAACATTGAAGGATCCCAAAACAAATCCTTGTTTCGAAGCATTGCCATCTGAAAGATTTAGCTTCATCGCGAAAAGGTTGAAAAATGGAAGTCCTGACCCCAGCCACCGAGGCAAAAATTCCGATGGACGAAGCCAAGCACCCGTCGCGAAAGTTTCCCTGGACGAGAAGTTGTCCAAAGTCATCGGACGGGCCTGCACCAGTGGTGTAGCGAAATTGGGGCTGTCTATTCCTATCTGTTCTACCGCCTCAACGATTGCTGCTTCTGCAGCTGCTGCTGAGGCTGCTCCTCCTGCTCCTTGCTCCTCCTCCTCCTGCTACTACTACTACTACTACTACTACTACTACTACTACTACTAGTACTACTAGTACTACTAGTACTACTACTTCTACTACCACTACAACTA
>CAJNDV010004369.1:30215-44183 GCA_905221635.1 Symbiodinium sp. CCMP2456 | reverse complement strand
TCACGTCGAACCTGAACGAGTTGTCTAGCACTTTCCCTTGAAATGTGAGTTTGATTTTGGCAGTCTTTGCAAGATACAGAATCCGGACCTGCCGGAAAAGTAGGTTTAACACGGTATTTACGATACAAAACGAGGGTCGGTAGTTCATGGGGGGGGGCTACCATATATATATATATATATGTGTATATATATATATGTGCCCTAGACAAACGGAGCTCAGATATGTTTATCTTCATCATCATGTTGTTGTTAGATGATGAACTCCTTCTGACCTTCTGGTAGTGTCGGCATACTTCTCTCATTGCAACATGAGCCTATCGCACATACTTTGTGGTGAGTCTGGTAGGATACAGATTCATCGGCCTTCTTGTTCGGACATGGGCTTTGGCCGTCCCAGGCCTGACTAAACTCCAAAGCCCCCACGGAAAGCGAAGCCAAGGATTTTATGGTTTAGGGTTTAGGCTGTTGGGTTTGAAAGGGTGCGGGGATGAAACCCCACGCCTCAGAACCAAAGCCATAGTGCCTCCTATGCGAAGCTACACGATAGCCATACTGTAGGGGCCTAAGTAATTACCAATACTATTTTGGGGGTTCCTTATCATAATTGTAGTGTATTGGGCCCCGAAACCCTATTCTAATCATTAAGGCCCCTACGTTATCAGAAGTGCCAGTCGCAGACATTTCGCAGGCCCAGAGCGAAACAAACATCCAGGTGCAACGATGGCTTGGGCTGGAGCAAAAAGCATTGATACTGTGATGATATACATCCTGCATTACCTTGAGGACCCGAAACGGCCCTAAACTATGGGAATTAGATTATATCTCTGATTATGGATAATGCAGGATTTATATCATCAACCGTAGTGAGTAGTGTTTGTAGGTCCTGGAAAGGCAAAGCTTACAATCAGCACGGTACGACGAAGAAGAATCGACGAGTCGGTACTTTGTGCGTGTATTACCGAGGCCATCCTCATGGGATGCGCATTTGCGTGGATCTTGGCCGCGTCCCCAACATGAAAGGTCTGCAGTGTGTTTTGTAGGGCGTGGGTGGTGTAATATAGGGGCCTTAATACTTACCTATACTATTTTAGGGGTTGCTTAATATAAGTAAGCATCCTCTACCTATTCTAATTATGCAGGCTCCTATATCTTCCCTTAAACCGTGTCGACTCTAGATCCCTAAGCCCTATACCCAATTGACCCTAAACCCCACAGGCTGGACCAGAAACCCTAGGCCCTAATACCTTGAGGCCTAAACCCTCAACCCTAGCCACTATAGACCGTAAACCCACCCTAAGCCTTAGATCCTAAACCCTGACCCTAAAACCTTAAAGCCTAAATCCTAAATCCTAGGCCCCCAAAGACCCTCGAGGCATCAAGCCCCGGTCCGTCTCCTGCACAGCTCTCCTCTCCGCTCTCCTCGACAAGGCTCGTGGAGCTGCAGGGCCGAACATGTTTTCAGAAGGAGGGTTGAAGCCTTTGGTGCATATTAGTCCCTTCCCCCTAATATTAAACCCCCCCCCCTCGCCTAATATAAAAACTCAAATCTGCGGGTTTGGTTTTCATACTAGGGGGGTTTCCGGCGCATACGGGTATGACTGCGATTACCGCAATCAGTCTGTACCGAAGCGCTAAAGCCTGAAGCCCGAAACCAAATAGTCAGACACAACGACCGATTCCTGCGAAGCCGTTCCGGCTGTAGAGCGGACAGCCTGCCATGCCTTAAACCCTAAAGCCTCAAGCCATGAGCCCTTAACCCCTGACCGCTAAACCCTAAAGCTCTGGCCCTTTGGTTTAGTGCTACTGTAGTCTTGGCTCTATGAAAATTCGTACAATCCCTAGGCCCCCCTAATGTTTTTAATTAACTTTCAATTGTGGGCCCGAAGCCGCGGATTTCCGGGGGCCGGCAGCTTTTGTATTGGGGGGGGGTGTTTATAGTTAGGCGGAAGGGGTTATAGTTTATATTTGTCGTACATATTAATTATGGTTTGCGTATACATATATATATATATATACATACACACATATGTATGTATAATTCTATGACAGTGTATTTCAGTACATGATGATGTCTCCTTACAGAGCTTTAAGCATTTAGGGTGTGGAGAGGGTTTTGGGTCAGAGGTTTTAGGGTTCAGGGTTTCGGAAATCGCTACCCCAACTTCCAAACGGATGGAATTTGGGGAATTCGAATTGAGTTGGTTGTGGCATGAATGCAAGGCTTTTCTCCAGTCAGAATCAGCGTATCTGAGGCGAGCTGCTGAAATTCCCCGAATCCTAGACCAAACCCTCAACCCCAAGCCCATCCCCAAAACCGTTGAGCTTTCAACTCCAAACTCGTAAACCCTTATCCTGCAGATCATGTTTGAACCCGTCCCAGCCATCACTTCCCTGAAAGTATGTGTATATTATGTATGTATGCATGTATGTATGTATGTACGTATGTGCGTAAAGTATGTATGTATGGTTGCATGAACGAATATTTGTACGCATATGTATGCATATGTTTTGGCTTTGTATTCAGGCACGCTATATATATATATATAACACTCTTTGCTGTTTTTGCACTTCTGTACATGTACTACATGTACTCCTATTCAAGCAATTTAGTTCCCCGTCTACCTGTTGGCCGCTCTCTCTTTCTGTCTTTGTCTCAAAATTCGATCTTGTTTGCAAAGTCTTGACTTGACGCCAAACCGTACATCGCCCTCCCTCCCTGTAAGGCTACTGACTCTAAACCTAAAGGCCCCAAGCCCTAAACCCCACATTCCCTTTTAGACCTAAACCCTAAACCCCCATAAATCCTAAACCCTAAACCCTATAAATCCTAGACCCTGAACCCCAGAAAACCTAAACCCTAAACCCTATACGTCCTAAACCCGAAACCCTATAAATCCTGAACCGTAAGCCCTATTAATCCTAAACCCTAAACCCTATAAATCCTAAACCCTAAAACCCCATAAATCCTAAACCCTGAACCGTATATACGGTGCAGCGCTGTTGGGGGTACCCTATATCCTTCTGTATCCTGAACCCTAAACCCTAGAAATCCTAAACCCTCAACCCTAACCCCCTGTTGGGTCGAATCCCAAAGCCCTCAAAGCGGACAGGCCATTGCAAAGGCCCGAGAGGTCCGCCTCCGTGGGTTCGTTTGGTTTTGATCGTTGTTTTGCAGCGTTGTGGGTATCCTGGGGCTTAGGGTTTAAGGGTTTAGGGTTTAGGGTTTGAGGGTTTATGCTTTCGACCGGCATTTTGTAGCGTCATGTAGGGTTTAGGGTTTAAGGGTTTAGGGGTGCAGGGTTTAGGGTTTACGGGTTTAGGGTTTAAGGGTTTATATAGAAATTGCAAAGGGTTCAGGTCCGCAGTTTTGATGGGGCTTTGGGCGAATTTTGACGGGGTTTAGGGTTTACAGGTTTAGGGTTTAAGGGTTTAGGGTTTAGGGATGCCCACAATTAGGATTCTTTTTAATGGGGCTTCTAACTCTACTTGCGAGACAGGGGGCTTGTTGGGAGTCTGGGATGCAGGTTCAAGGTTTAGAGTCTCAGGCAGGGTTTAGGGCTTCTGGGCGTAGGATCCATGAGTGAGGCTTTAGGGTTGAGGATTCGGGAGTTAGTGTCTAGGATCCGATTTCAAGGGTGCTGCTGTGTAGGGTTTAGAGTTTAGGGTTTGCGGTTTAGGCTTCAAACGCAGGGATTCAGGATAGCTGCATTACGAAGAGGATGTGTAGCATGTGGTGCTGGATAAGGCTGGCTTAAGAAGGTTCACCAAAGCATGCACAGACCTTTATTATTCGAAGCCTCAGACCGTATAATTAGACGTTAATAAACAAATCTTATTTAGCCTGTGCTCGTTAATGAGCTCCGCTTGCACAATGCCAGCAAGCCTCAGCATAACTTGCAAGCCTTGGTCTCTCCAGATTTGAACCCAGATGCAACGAATCCCCAACGGCTGGCACGGATGACACCCTAAACCCTTAAGTCGTAAGCCCTTAAACCCCATCCTCGAAACCCCCAAGCATGGATCTAAGCCTTAAGCCCTCAACCTTACAGGTGAAACCCCCAGCCTTGGGGCAGGGTACCGTTCCAAGCCCTTGCTATCAAAACTCTTAACCCTATGAGTGAAGTCTTTACCGTGAGGCCTGCAGGCTAAAGCCGCAAGAGCGTCAGTTATGGGCCATTACAGGCCTCAAGCCCTTATAGACCCTAAACGATTAAGTTTGGGGTTTAGGTTTTAGGGTTTAGGGTTTAGTTTTAGGGCTTAGGGTTTTGAGGTCAACCTTCACCCCGGAACCTAACCGCTAAAACCCCGATAATATCTCATCAACCCAACCCTGAGGCCCTACCTGTAGCACCAAACCCTAGAGAATGGTGGCTTATGACCCGGGAAATCACAGGGATGATAAGGAACCCGGGACCCTTGTGGGTTGCNNTGCACTTTTGCCGAATGGGCGTGTTGGGGTCGATGGGGCCATTATGGGGGCAAACTGGGCCCCGTTGGGCCGCAACACGCCTATTCGGCAAGTTGCAACCCACAGGGGTCCCCTCCCCTTCAACCGGTGGATTTTGGGATCCCCAGTTAAACCCAGAAACCGAAAGCTTCAGCCTCAAACCCGAACCCCATGTAATATGATAAGATCCCTTACAGGAGGCCCTTAAGAAACTCGTACAGAAACCGAACAGGCCGTGTGGAGCCCTGTCGAGCACGTACAAGCTCCTACCTAATACCCTCAACCTACAGGAACCCTCAAACAAAAACTCTTATGGAACCCGTATAGAACCTTTATAGACCCCTACCACTCAGCCCAAAAACCGTCTTGGAGTCCACCAGAAACCCCTAAAGCTTTGCTTACATCCGAAACCCTCAACCCTCAACCCTACATCCGAAACCCACGACCCTCAACCCTAAACCCTACATCCGAAACCCTCCACCCTAACCCTAAACCCTAAAACCCTAAAAACCCTAAAACCCCTAAACCGAGGAGCCAGATCTCGTGGCCGTCCGGCGCATGGAAGCGCTCTTGGCCTGGCAGGCCAACGGTCTCTCAAGGGCTCAAAAAAGGGATCTATGTGGGTTTAGGGGTTTTGGGTGTTTAGGGTTTAGGGGTTTAGGGTTGTTCATAAGGGATCTATGTGGTTTAGGGGTTTTGGGTTTAGGGTTTAGGGTTTACTACCCTATTCTTATTATTTAGGCCCCTATTGATAAGGGATCCGTGTGGTTTAGGGGTTTTGGGTTTATAGGGTTGATAAGGGATCTATGTGTGGGTTTAAGGGATTTTTGGGTTTATAGGATTGATAAACCCTAAACCCTAAACCCTAAACCCTAAACCCTAGGGTTTCGGGGTTCTCTAGAGGGGCCTGAAGGTTCCTTATTATAATTATAGTATAGAAAACCCTATTCTACTCATTAAGGCCCCTATTGATAAGGGATCCGTGTGGGTTTAGGTTTTTTTGGGCTTATAGGGTTTATAGAGTTGATAAGGGATCTGTGTGGGTTTGGGGTTTATTGGGTTTATAGGGTTTCGGGTTTTGGGTTTTTAAGGGGGTTTATGGTTTAGGGTTCTGTGGGCGAAGCTATAGTATGCTTGGAGGTTCATGGGTAGTTATAAGTGGTGTTAAGTAGGGTAATTACAATTGTAACCCATATTAGGGGGCTTATAAGCCTACTTATAACTATCCATGAACCTCCAAGTAAGTGTTCTGCGAGGAGATCTATAATGCTGTAAGGGGTTCTTGAGGGGTCTGTAAAGGATTGCTGTAAGGCTTCTATACCAAAGGCTCTATAGATTTTCCAAGGGTGGAGTCTAGGACATTTTCAGGTGGGTAGTTACCGTCATAGGAGCCTTATAGAAGGTCTATGCCTAGCCCTATATGGGGAGCTGTAGTTTCCTTTAATGGAGGGGGCCTTCATGATTAGACTGGGGGTTCAGCCCCCATGATCTTCTATAAGGCTTACTTAAGGTGCCTTGGGTGGTCAGGTTAGGCATTTGGGTTTAGGGTTTAGGGTTTAGGGCTTAGGGTTTAGGGTTTAGAGTATGCCAGATGTTGGGTTGCGCTGTCTGACCATAAACTCCATAAGCCCTCAACCCTAAACCCTCAACCCTAAACCCTAAACCCTAAACCCTAAACCCTAAATCCTGTAAACCCAAACCCCTGACTCTGGGCTTTCTCTGGGTTTCGATAGATGGGGGTTTCCGAAAATAAGGGACCCTAACATAGTACCCCAAATAGTAGGATCCTTATTATAAGGACCCCAAACCAAGGTACCCCTTAAATTTCGGAAACTCCCAGATCGTTCTGGGTCTCAGTTTCAGCATGTCGGGTCTTTGGTTCAGGGTTCGGGGTATAAGGGAAGCATGTAATTTATGTGAGGGTTTAGGGCTTATAGGGTTTAGGGTTTATAGGGCCTAAGGCTTCTAGGGTGTAGGGTTTGGGGTTTATAGGGCTTATAGGGTTTGTAGGGTTTAAGGTTTAGGGTACTATAAGGAGTTAGTCTGAACCCTCAACCAAGCAGTCTCAGCTTGCAGACATCTTGTAGCCCTGTCGCAGTGGCAGCCGTTCTATTTCGCTTGTGCTTACCCCACACACTACCCTTGTAGACACTTTATGCCTTTTTTAGACCCTTATACACCCCTCAACCCTTATAGTACCCTTATAGTACCCTTATAGATCCTTGATTCGATTTTGTATTCCCTCTATACAGCCCCCTATGGGTCCCTTCTAGACACCTGTTGCAGACTCCTCGTAGAACCCTATAAACCCTAAACCTTAAACCCCTAAACCCCAAACCCCTAAACCCCTAAACCCCAAGCCCCAAACCCCAAAGCCTAAACCCCAAACCACAAACCCCTAAACCGTAAACCCCAAACCCTAAACCCTAAACCCCAAACCCCAAAACCCTAAACCCCCTAAGCCCTCAACGGCAGGTGAACCTGGGCCCGAAGTCTGGGCCCTTAACCCTGGGACCCTAGTATACCTACTATATACCCTATATATACCCTTCAGGGACCCTAGAATCCCCTAAGGGCCCATGTTAGGGGCCCATGGGTTCAACCTTGGAAACGGCAGGTGAACTTGGGCTTAGTAAGTAAGGTTATAAGTCCCATAATTGGGGTTATAAGTATAGTTACCTTAATTATAACCCTACTAAGTCCCATGATCCTTTAAGCAGGTGAACCTGGGCCCGAAGTCTGCTGCGGCGGAGCTCGGGGTTTTGCCACTCCTAGAGCCGATGCTCCACGAGCCGCGCCGGCGGAGTTTTGCGGGACTCCATGTCTAAATTCGGGTCCCTTTAAAGGGATTCCTTTAAGGGATGTATAAGGGTTCTATAAGGGTACTATAAGTGTTCGATATGGGTAGTTCTGAAAATGAGGGTCCCGTTGTAGGATCCTTTATGTAAGGGTGCCGTACTATGTTGGGGACTCAGAAAGGGGCCCCTTCTTTCAGAGAACTACCCATATCCTTCTAGTGTCACGGAGTCTTAAGGGGGCTTTTAGGGTTTAGGGATGTTTTGGGCTGATAGGGGGTTACTGTAAGGGCTGCTGTGAAGGTTGTAGAATGGGAAATAAGATTGGGGCCCTTCCAGCACCCAAAACCCAAAACCCTGGGCCCTAAACCTTAAACCCTAAGCCCTAAAACCCTGAACCCTACACCCTACTTGTTCTTGTTCAGGGCCCAAGCTGACTCGGCAGTGCCAGGAGATAGGAACCGTTGACCACAGAGTTTACGGGTTCAGGGTATAGGGCTCAGGGTTCAGGTTTAGACGATAATGGCGAGGAATCCCAATGTCGGACGACGGCGGCGGCAGCGGCTGTGATGGAGGTGGTGGAGGTGATGGTGGGGACAACTATAATTCATTTCATGGTGATGGGCAAGGCGACTGTGATGGAGCTGGTGGCGGTGACGAACATGCCAGCAGGATCAGCCAGGAAAATGAACATATTCCTGGCCAAAGTGGTATGCACATAAACAGCTGAACAGCACCATTCGCACGACAGTCGCACTATAGCAGCTTGCTGCTTGCACCAACACCTACTGACAGACAAGCGACAGGCAAGCAGCAGACATGAGAAGCCAAGTATACTGAGGACATGTTGGGGAACGGCTCTGTTCCTTAACCCCACATTCTGAAAATGAAGCCCTTAACCCTGCAAGCCTGAAACTTGCGGGACGCCCTCAGCATCCCCCCCCAAAAAAAAACACAAACCACCACAATTACAAACCCTAAGTAATCCTCCGCGAATTCGGCTGTTGGCCAGGTTGACCGAATGCCTTCAAGGCGGTGATGTCTTCGGCTGCGTGAGGAATTTACAATATAGTAAGCACATAATGCCAGCGTGGTGATGATAGTGGTGACGGCGTTGGTGTGGTTGGTTCAGATGGTGCTGCTGCTGCCGCTGCGCCGCTGCTCTGCTGCTGGTGGTGATGATGGTGATGGTGATGATGGTGGTGATGCTGATGATGAAGAAGAGGATGTTGTTGAAGATGGTGTTGATGATGAGGATGGTGATGACGATGCGGGTGCTGATGATAAAGGGATGACGATGATGATGATGGTAGTGATGATGATGACGCTGCTGGTGATGATGATGATGATGATGAACATGAGAAGAAATAATATGAGGATGATGATGATGCTGATGGTGGTGATGGTGATGATCATGTTGTTAGCTGTCTTGTTTACGATCACGTTGGTGATGCCAATGAGGTTAATACTGCTGATGATGACGATCATGGTGCTGGTGTCAGTACTGACAGTGGAGTTCACCACCACCACCACCACCACCGCCGCCGCCGCCGCCGCCGCCGCCGCCGCCACAGCCACCGCCACCGCCACCGCCACCACCGCCCTCCTCATCATCGTTACTATTATTACAATCGTCATGACGGTCATTGTCATCACCTACATCAACACCATCATCATCATCATCATCATCATCATCGTGATCAGGATCATGATGGTCATGATGGCCATCATCATTATCACCACTAACAACATCATCATCGCCATCACCATCATCACAACCCATGTCACCTGCATTTCCAGGCAACATCTGTATGATCATCGCCGTCATCACCACGCCATCATCCTGATCATCAGTATCATCAACGCCCTCATCATTATAGTTGCCCTCTAGCTAACATCCTTCCTGCACGTGGCCACCGTCATCGCATCAGCATCACCATCATCGTCATCATCATCATCGTCATCGTCATCAGCATCGTCATCGTCATCAGCATCGTCATCGTCATCATCATCATCATCATCATCATCATCATCATCATCATATGCTTCGTCATCTCCATCATCACCGTCATCACCGTCATCAGCATCGACAACATCACCATCATCATCACCTCCATTGTCACCATCTTCATCGTCACCGACTTCACCATCTTCGTATTCCTTCCAGAGATTCTCAATGCCTAGCCTAGAAATAAATGCCTGATTTGAATCATGATTTGTAGCCTGGGTTCTTGCATGCCTAGTTCCACCAAGCTTTCGATCCCATAGCTTCCGCTTCGGCTCTTGTGCTGAAAGTGCGACCTATACTATAGATGCCCCCCCGACTACATGCCCCCGAGCGTCCAGAAGCACCCATGAAATCTCGAGAGACCAGTTCTTAAACAGGCCTTAAGGCGGCGACCTAACCCACGAACGTGTCTGCACGGTTTAGGGTTTAGGGTTTAGGGTTTAGGGTTAATCTAGAGCTTCTTCAAGCCTCGAGCCTGAGCACGCTTCACCCTCTGAGCGGCATCAGCTTGATTTCCCAGCCTCAAAGAAAAGGGTTCACGAAAAGGGTTTACAGTTTTACCCGAAACAGAAGAA
Source organism: Symbiodinium sp. CCMP2456 (assembly GCA_905221635.1). Lineage (NCBI taxonomy): Eukaryota > Dinophyceae > Suessiales > Symbiodiniaceae > Symbiodinium > Symbiodinium sp. CCMP2456. The sequence goes on along the minus strand of CAJNDV010004369.1, from coordinate 34,358 downwards.
CCTTTTGAACATTGAAGTGCGAAACCCCATGCTAGTGTACCATTCAATTTAGCTTGCCCAAACTTTTTGCTGCACCGGGGTCACAGAGTCGCAGCATGTAGGCACGCGGCAGCTCCAACAGGGGCTGGAGTCGGCTGTGACAGGCCAGGTAAGGTTTCAGGATTAAGGCTAAACCCTAAACCCTAAACCCTGAACCCTGAACCCTGAACCCTAAACCCAAAACCCAAAACCCCAAAACCTAAACCCTAAACCCCAAATCCTGACAGGATTAAGGCTTCAGATATCGTTGGTCTTGGACATGGGCACAATGTTTAAGGCCATGGGTAGTCTGCAGGTTGCAGGGTCCAGGATTTAGATGGCTTGTTCATTATGGCGTTGCTGGCTCAACTTTCGTAGGAACACAGTGCAGAGATGGCAGGTGGCAGTTTGAGTTTTGAAGACAAGCTGTCAGCAACATCAACAAAGAGAACCTCACTACAGTCAGCATCACCAACACCTGCTTGATTGCAGCACCGGGGCATCAAATGTGGTTGCAGCAGCAACAGAATCGCAACCCCATCAAAACTAATTGTCAGGCTTCAGCTATGCAATGCCGGTGCTGGGTTTAGGAGTTGGGATCCAGTGTTTAGGTGCGCTGTCGAGGATTTTCGGACCTCTCAATGCAAGAACTTTGAACCCAAATGGTCTCTTTGGTCATCTTGCAAAAGATCGAGGTTTTTTGAGGGCTGCAGGCATACACCGCTAAGCCATAGGAGCCCTGAGCCCGAGCCTGATCTAAGGAAAGAGACTTCGGTGCATCCATTGGGCCTGTGAGCCTACTGTGTGAGCCCTGTGATATGCTAAAAGCCGTAATCCCTCAACCGCTGGCTGGCTCCTGTCGCACAGGCGGGACAATGCTCTCCGCGCCCGAGGCAGCAGCCAATGCTTTGTGGTCTGAGAATGATTATATATATATATATAGATATAGATATTTAAAGTTACATACATATTTACATGTTTATGTACTTTATATATATATATATATATTATGAGTGTATGTACATATGCATGTATGTATGTCTGTATGTATGTACGTATGTATGTGTGTATATGTACATCTGTATGTATGCATGCATGCATGTAGATGCATGCATGCATGTGTACATGCATGTACGTATGTTAGTATGTACGTATGTATGTATGTATGTATGTATGTATGTATGTAGGCATGTATGTATGTATGTATGCATGGTTGAGATATGTATGTATTTCTGTTTACATGTACATACACATATACATATTTCTTGTCTTATGTGTTAATACATACACATATTATATGCTCGATGATGTATCTGGGGCACAGGCTTGTGCTCGAGGCTTCTGGTTCGAAGCCTGAAACCTACACATGCTAAATCCCGGACCCGACTGTGAGGCTTCTTGGGGTTTAGGGTTTAGGGTTATCTAAGCTCCAAGTTTGCATCAAGTTACAAAGACTGCCGCTAGACAGGCCAGACCCTGGGAAAGGTTGCCACTAACGCGTTAGCTCCGGACTCCGATCCTCCAGCAGTTGCTTGTGTGTCTCGGGCTCAAGAGCTGTAGCTCTCCGCCCATGAAATTACAATGAAGCCAGACAGTTTGGAAAATAGACTTAGGATGTCTAGTGCTGGGCTACCCTATACTCTACCTCACTGTGACACTGATGCTCCAACTTTTCGGCTTCTGCATCTGCAGGTGCTTTGGCGAGCGATTGTCAACGGGGATGTGGCATCTGTCGGGCAGCCAGTTACTGTTCCAAAACACCATACACGAAAGATCACGAAAGCACCTACAGACCATCATCAGGTTTCCTCCTTCGCCCCCGATGATGATGGTCGTCATCATCATCATCATCATCCTCTTCATCACCATCATCACCATCATCATCATCATGACATTAAAATGATCCCCCACATCATCGAGTCCAGAAGCCCTGACAAGGTCGAGGCCATCATTCGACAGGGAGGCCTGGTTTCGGGTCGCACGCAGGAGCCGCTTCTTGCTTCTTGCATTTGGCAGGGTTTAGGATTCAGGCTTTTGTGGTTTAGGGCTGAGGGTTACAGGCTCTAGGGTTTTGACTTTTGAAGTGCGGGGTTCTTCAAGTAAGACGTTCCCCACTCCTGTCTATAGAATTGGAGCAGCAAGAAGAAGCAATATTGCTGCTTCGGAACTCCGATAGCATGTGCTATGCCTCAAACCTACACGCTGAACCGAGGCATAATATAGGGGCCTTCATAAATTAGAATAGGGTTTGGGGTATTATAACTAATACCAAGGAACCCGCCAAAATAGTATAGGTAATTATTGAGGCCCCTACATTAGGACATCCGAGTGACTGGATTTGCAGCCTGTCTTGAGACTGTGAGCTTCGAGGTCCGTTCGGTATTCAGGTTCGCTAAGGGTTTCTCAAAGCTTTTATTTCAGGGTTTCTACAATGGTTACTACAAGGGTTTCTACAAGGGTTACTGCGAGGGTTACTGTAAGGGTTATTCACACGTCAGGGTGTCTGGTCCCGACATGGTGAGAGCTAACTGAGTTGATTCATCTCTGCCCAGTGTGGGTACCACGTCCACTGCGAAAGCTCGTTCCGAGAAGACCACTTGGGCAGTTCTCTAAATTAGGGTCCCTTTTCGGGTCCCCAATATAGTACGGCACCCTTATAAAAAGGACCCCAAAAGGGACCCTAATTTAGAAAACTACCCATTTATCGACCAGCTGCTTTGTGTTATCTCTCATCACTTGAAAGCTTCTGGCCCCGCGAGTCTGGAAATCCAAGCTTTGATTGGCAAACGAGGACCCTAGCGGACATTCCGTGCTGTGGAATGCAGTAGCCTTTCAGCGGCCTGAGGCAGGGCAGCCGTGAAGAGTTCAGGGTCACATGCAACGGAGAGGCAGATTCATAGAGGTCGCGCGGGAGAGAGAGACAGGCAAAGAGTAAGACAGTAAGAGACGGACAGGCTGGGCTTCAGCAAACCCCGAACTCCTTAAGCCCCAAGCCGTTTCGGGAGGTGGCCATCCTTCTCTTGCGCTTCTTTCCCCCCGACATGCCGGCTGCACAGTTGTCAGCGCTTCACTTTTCAGAATAATAATGTGTTTCAGAAGCCCTCCTTCTGAACGCCCAGCTGAAAACGCAGGGGCCGACGAAGTTGCAGGCTTTCGGACTGTAGGGTGTAATGTAGGGGCCAGTAGTAGTTACCCATACTATTTTGGGGGTTCCTTATTATGCTTATAGTATAATGGGCCCCAAAACAAAACCCTATTCAGGCCCCTATATTAGGAGGTTTAGGGTTTGAGGGTGTAGGGTCTCCAGAGGACACCTTTGGTCTGTCTGTGCGCTTTTCTAGCGGTTTAGGGTTTAGGGTTTAGGGTTTAGGGTAAGAGCTTGAGGCTTTGCAGGGAGGTCCTGGTGCTACTTGGAGATTAGGGCTCCTTGTGTGGTTGAGGGCTCGGCCGTACGGTAGGTTCGGTAGTGCTGCGGGAGTACAAGGCGGGGCTTTTGATATTTACTTCCCTAAACCCTAAACCCTAAACCCTAAACCCTAAACCCTATTACTTGTTTGGTGGTGCTACCTCTGGGTTCGGGTCGGGTTGCCAACTCTGCATTTGTTCGCCCGAAAGGCTTTAGGCGTCGGGAGCCTCTAGGTAGAGCAGGAAAGACCCTAGTAGCCGTGCCTGAACCCTTATATGAGCTCTGTTCAAAGCTACAGAAACCTTTACAAGGAATCCGATATAATCCTAACCCGAACGCCGGAGTAAGCTTAAAGATACCAATCTTTGAGTAGTGGACGGAACGGCTGAACGTCCCAAACCCACCCTGGGCCCTAAACCCTACACCCCTAAACCCTAAGCCCTACTTGGAGGTTCATGGGTAGTTCTGAGTAGGGCTATAAGTCCCCTAATATGGGTTATAATTCTAGCTGCCCTACTTATAACCCCACTTATAACTACCCATGAACCTCCAAGTAAACCCTAGCCTAAACACCCTAAACCCTAAACCCTAAGCCCTAAACCCCTAAACCCTAAACCCTAAAGCCTGTTTGGACCCAAAAGGTTGCATGGTGTGGCACTGGGCGAGCTCCACCAGAGGAATGGTGGCTCTTGCCATGGTAATATAGGGGCCTTACTAAT
>CAJNDV010004358.1:82731-96062 GCA_905221635.1 Symbiodinium sp. CCMP2456 | reverse complement strand
TACTGCTACTAGGACTACGACTACTACGACGACAACTATGACGACGATAAATACTACCACTTCTACTACTGCTACTGCTACTACTACTACTACTACTACTACTACTACTACTACTACTCCTGCTGCTACTACTGCTACTACTACTACTACTACTACTACTTCTACTACTACTACTACTACTACTACTACTACTACTCCTGCTGCTTCTGCCACCTACCACTGCCACTACCACTACCACTACCCGTACCCCTGCCCCTACCCCCTACCCCCTGCCACTGCCACTGCCACTACTACTACCACTACCATTACCACCGCCACCGCCACCGCCGCCGCCGCCACCCCCATCACCACCACCACCACCACCACCGCCACCGCCACCGCCACCGCCACCGCCACCCCCACCACCACTACCACCACCACCACCGTCACTACCAATTCCCCTACTGTTACTTACTCCTGCTGCTATTGCTACTGCTACTGTTGCCGGTGCTGCTGCTGCCGCTGCTGCTGCCGCCGCTGCTGCTGCCGCCGCTGCTGCTGCCGCTGCTGCTGCTGCTGCCGCCGCTGCTGCTGCCGCGGCCGCTGCCGCTGCCGCTGCCGCTGCCGCTGCCGCTGCCGCTGCCGCTGCCGCTGCCGCTGCCGCTGCCGCTGCCGCTGCTGCTGCTGCTGCTGCCAGTGCCACTGTCGTACGTGCACCATACGAGCACCACCTCGTCTCTCCCATTCCGACGCCGACTGGTGTTGGGAACAACTGCTACTTTTACTTTGTCGACTTGTACATTCAGCACAACCAGGACTAAAGCCGAATTCTTGTGTTGTTCTTTGCGACGTTCTTCTGCTTTGTTTAGCCAGCGCTCGTCGGATTGATTGCTGGGTCTAGCGGTTTGGGACATTTTTCGCAGTTTAGCCTTCGCAAAGTCGGCAGCGAACCGTTTCGTACACCCACACAGATCCATTAAAAGTTCCCTTGCCTACCGCTGGGAGTGCTGGAACCTCGGGCCGCCCAGACCTGGTGTGTCCCCACAACAGCCCCCAGAAGCTCTCGACGCAGCAGTACCCGCAAGAACAGCTGAGGGCGTCGAAGTCGCTGGCCAGGTGTGGATGCCATGGCCTCAGCTCAAGTGAAGGCTGTCATGCCGGCATATAAAGGGCCGCATGCCAAAGGGCAGAGCCAGCCACCTCATGCATTGACGACCCAGAATGCTGTGAGCACAGGTCACACAGCGCTCGTGTTACACATACTCTGAACCTTGGCGTCGTGGATCAAATCCTGACGTTCCCACTGCCAACGCTAGAATCTTGCAGGTTTGGTCCCAAGCATTCCACTTCGAGGGCCCAGGGTTAATGGACCTCCCAGGAGAAAATGCTAAACATGAACAGGCACCAAGCAAGAGGTCTGTGACACTGTCGTTTCAAGCTTGCTGAACTCGTGGGTGCAGTGCTGCCCCACGCAGTGGGACCATGTGGATGCAGCGGCAGAGACAGAGAGAGAGAGAGAGATAGAGAGAGCCAAACTTCCAGGGTACAGATTACGGAGGCGACGCACAAGAAACAAGCCTTCCCAGCCTAATAGCTATTTAGGGGCGTGTAGCCACGACTCAGGCATTGATCGCACAGCCCCGCGACCTTGATGACCTTAAGCGGGGCGGGGGGCAGTGCCGGTTTGTTAATTAATCAGGGTCATCATCACGGTTACGGAAGCCACGCGCCGACTACTGCTCACTATATTCGCGAGTTATGATACGTAGGATCAAGATCACGAACGAGCAGGAAACAAGTATGAGGTCAAGACCAAGACCGCACAAATATCACATGCAAGTATAACTCAGAACCAGAAAGAGTGGCGAAGCATTCATGTCGGCACGCAGCCGCAGCTTGGGATTTTCAGTAGCAGTCGTACTAGTCTTCGTCTCGTCGTCGCTGCTACGGTAGTGGAAGGAGGAGGAATGCGAACACCAGCATGCCGATGCTCTTGTTTCATACACAAGCAACCGTCAATGTGTGCGGGCATCAACCAAGTTCATCACCTCAAACAAAATGGCGTTCGTTTTCAGAACAGACAGGCTAGCACCACTCAAACCTTGCACATGTATGTTTACCCGTTTACCCTGCCTATCACAACGCAAAGATCTGAAACTCACTATTTTGGTCTCGTCTTCGGTTCAGATGCCTTCCACCACGGCCAGGGCGCTGGCAGCGGCCCTTCAAATCCCGCTGCAGGACGCCTGCCACCGCCACCTGAAACTCTTCGAGTTCACTATGGGTGGACGACTTCGTGTGGGTTGAAGTCCTTCTAGTCCGACGTAAACTTGTGACAGTAGCGCGCATCTTTCTACCGCATTTCTTGGACCTTCCATTCAAGGGCGGGATTACGCTCGCGTTGGTGCGATGTAAGCTCCGCCCTAGCTAGAAATATGTCTTTAGTTCCCGAAACCGCGTCTGAGTTAGGCGGGCCTCAGTACAGTTTGAAGCCGTTTCTGGTTTAGGAGAGAGCTCAGGGATTCCTGTGAGATTCTGCAAGCGGTGTTGCGTGGCGGAGATGAGCAAGTCTGACAATCAGTCTTTAATGCCTCCTACCCCTGTAGTCGAAATCGTGAAGATTCAAGAGGATCACATTGCTACCCAGCCCTTCCGGCAAGTCTGTAGTGATTATGGCCCTTATATTGTGACCCTTCTCCCTTGATGATTGTGATCCTGAAAAGCTTAGTCATTGAAGTCCATAACTAGGTATCTCGGGTCCGAGATGGACTTTGGTGTGAGCAAGCCTGATACTTCCCCGCTAGTAGGGTTTTTCTTATTGAAGCGTTGTTGTGGATGGGCTTGCCTCGTAGGGTAGTTTCACCTCAATGGAGTCCCGGACCAAATGCCTCGCCTGCAGTGTCCGAGTGGGAGCGTCGAAACCCTATTGCCTGAAGTGTTTTCTCCTGGCTTTTGTTGATTGTTTCAGCTTGCCGATCTATGACCACAAGCCTCGCCTGCATTTGTCCCAGTGTGAGAGCCGAAAGCCTGGGCATTCGTCTGTCGTTGCAGCCAAGTTGTGGGTGCTTTGGAATGTCAGCAGGTTCGAGTCTTCACTACATGGTTTAGTCGAGGTGATTAGGTGTTTGGGTTGCTATTTTCTGAAACTCTCACGTCGTGTCCGTTGGGTTCCAAATCCCGTCCTGCTGCACTGCTTATCCGTGGAAATACTTCAGTTCAAACATACTCACATACTCTTAACACCAAGACCCGACAATATCGTGCAAAACTGACCATTGCGTACCCGCAGATTGGGCGTGCTCGAGATCAACCGCCAAGCTCCGAAAGCCTGAACGTATCCACAGGAGATTCAAGTATCAGCCGTGGCCCTATGCTTTGCTTCTGCAGGCTGTGGACGCAAAGTATGCAGCGTCTTCTCCATTATCCCATGGGCTTAGGGTCAGGCTTACGGCTTGAGTTCAAGCACTCTCAACTTTATGTGATGGTCTTGGTGTCGAGATCGCTACAGTTATGGTGCCTACGTTTCCATTGCTTATTGAAAGCAGTAGTACATGATCAACAGATATCCATGATTCGCGGTTTCATTCCAGAGCATAGCATCAGTTTTTGCGTCGCTGTTCTTCCAACTTTACTGGGGCTCTTATTATGGACCCTACCTTTACTTGTTTATACGGGGTTCTGAAGCATGTTCTTTCATTGACGTACAGCCTGCTCGACCCTCTAAGGCGGCCTGTTAAAGCTCGGACTTCGCAGCAGCCTGTCGGGGTTGCTGAAAAGCGGGAATTGAGGCTTCTACATGACTCTACCTTAGTTGTAGTCGGTCCCGTTTTGAAATTCCTGATGGTCCCTGCCAGGAAGGAGGTAACAAAGAAGGTGCACCTGCTGCTAGAAAAGAGCATCCGCTGTCAGATAGAAGACATTTACTTTCACAACAAAGACTTTGCCCTCCCGGGATGCAGAGGAGGGGGAACCGCTGAGATGACCAATCTTGCCAATATCAGAAAGTAGGGGGTCCCGACAGGAAATCTAGGTTCAGAGCAGTTTTCACCGCTTTTACGTTGCTTCCATGTGGTGGAGCAGCCAAGGCCGGGGTGACCGCTGCATGGCCCTGATTTCACCACATTCCTAAGTGTCTTCCTCGTACCAGGGGTCTTGGCCAGTACGGCCAGCGCCAAGGGCCCCATAAGCCTCGACACCAGGTGCTTTTGATGCGAGAGCAGCTGTGGCAACACTACCCTCTCCAGCATCTGGGACCGCAGAGGTATATTGCTTCTTGTGTGGGACTGAATGTAGGGCACCCCGAGAGGAGTCGACGCCTTACATCCGGACTTTTACTCAGATAAGTATGGATGCATCGCACCTGTCTTTTGAGGGACTAGTTGAGCACGGGGTCTGGAAATTTGTGGGAGGGGTGGCCATGCTGCTCACATCGTCTCCGGGTCCTCGAGGCTGAACCCTCGTGGTCGCATCCCCGACACGGCTTTGGGCTCAAGGGCGACGGATCTGGAAGTTTCCAATAACTCCAACAATCAGTTCGCGCAACAACAAAATGTCCACCAGCTCGAGCGCCACAGAGGCATCTTCAGCGCGCTCCTGCGATTTGGCATGCGAGACTGACTCCTCAGTCACGGTCGTGGTTCCCAGCCAGTCAACCTCCACCCGACCCTTCAAAGCGAAGGTTGACGTCCTGGTTGCCGGAGGATTCGATTATGAGCGGTTCATTTTCACACAGCATGCTCAAAGATTGGGCGTTCGTGATCCGATAGAGGTTTGTGAGCGCAGGCACTTCCGGATGGCTGTGTTCAATTCACAGAGATACAGCCAGGACAAGCCCTTTGTAATCTTCCTTGGTGAGGAAGCTTGGCTTCGAGATCTGAAGAGCTTGGACCTCAGTGAGCGGCCCCCGTTTGTCGTGAATATGACTGCTTTCGAAAGCAATTCAGACATCTTCGATGCCCATATGTTCTCGTCGAGCACGCGCGAGGAAGTCAAAGCTTTGCTGCACCGAGCTGTGGTTGAATTCCGCCCAGGCTGCCCGAAGGAGCACTAAATCGGAGGGGTGTGCGCAGCAGAGGAGTCGTTGATTGTAGGCGGAATGACCCGGTGTTCAGGGTTGCACTGTTCAAGAATACCCTGCGTAAGAGTTTCTCGGAAGCACCTTCCAGGCGGATTCAGTCTTGTTGCACTGGATGCAGCAGGAGGAGATGTTGTAGCCATCGAGAGGTCGGGAGAGTGTTGGGCGAACTGTTATGTAAGGTCTGACGTTTCCTCCAGGTAAATTACGCAGTTGCGTGCATGTTCCGAGACCCGTCTTGGCCGACTGGAGGGCACTGGCCAGCTGTGCGCGCAGCAGTGGCAGCAGCAGCTGCAGGATTGGTCGTACTAGTAGAGGCAGCAGCAGTAGTAGCAGTAGCAGTCGCAGTTGTAGCAGAAGTAGCAGCAGTAGTAGTAGCAGTAGTAGTCGTGGTCGTCGTAGTAGTAGTTAGTAGTAGTAGTAGTAGTAGTAGTAGTAGTAGTAGTAGTAGTAGTAGTAGTAATAGTAGTAGTAGTAGTAGTAGTAGTAGTAGTAGTAGTAATAGTCGTAGTAGTAGAAGTAGTAGTAGTAGTAGTAGTAGTAGTAACAGTAGTGGTGGTAGTGGTGGTAGTAGTAGTAGTAGTAGTAGTAGTAGTACTAGGACTAGTGGTAGTACTGATAGTAGCATTAGTAGTACTAGTAGTATTAATACTAGTTGTAGCTTTAGTAGTACTAGTAGTACTAGTAGTACTAGTAGTACCAGTAGTACTAGTAGTACTAGTAGTAGTAGTAGTAGTAGTAGTAGTAGTAGTCGTAGTAGTAGTAGTAGTAGGTGTTGTTGTATTTTCAGCGGTTGTAGTGGTTGTAATAGTTGTAGTAGCGGTAGTACCGGTAGTAATGGCAGTGGCGGTTGTAGGGACATAGTGGTAGTGGTGGCAGAGGTGCAGTCGTCGTCATGTCGGTGGTGGTCGGTCGTCATGCCGATGCTGCTCAAGTCAGTGTAGTAAGAGCAAACAGGGTAAGAGTTAGTTTACATCATTTCATGATTGTAGTCGCGATGATGACATGAGATGACACTTGGATGACAGCAGTAGTGAGGTAGCTCTGCCAGGCCACAGGCAGGCCCATGCGTGCTCCGGCATCTGCCGCAAGTGTTTCAAGATCCATTTGCACCAATTGTACTTGGAGCGTCTGCGGTTGTCTCACAACAGCCGTCATCCGAAGCTGGACGCCCTGAGCTTTTGAGTTTTTTTGCCCACGAGTATGGTTGTTGGAGCGTAAGTCCTGAAGACCCAGAGCCGACACGAACACAAGAAGCAGTGCAATAAGTACCTTGAGTTGCGCTCGTTTGTTGGTTTCAGCAAGCTCAGTGGAAGACATGGTGGTGATGCTGCACTCCAAAGTCTAGGAAACGGACCATACTGCATCTCCGCGCAAACTGAAGGTAAGTTAGAGCTTCATATCATGCAACCTCAGAGACCCGACGAGAGAACAAAAGGGTTTGATTTGTTCTCATACTGGTGCCTTGACTAAGTAGTACTAGTTGATGTCAAAGTCGTCGTGATGGTCGTCGCAGTGGCAGCCGTATTAGTGGCAGAAGCAGCAGCAGATGCGGGAGTAGGAGTAGGAGAGTAGTTTCGTAGTGGTAGTGGGTCACTACCACTCCAGTACCACTGCCACTACCCTTACAAGCTACAAGTAGTACCACTAGCACTACTGCTAGCTGTGACGATAACTCTAACGGTGCCAGGCTGACGAAACGGCTCTGCTTCTATGGCAGAACCCACAGCTCCAGCTTGACTGGATGTGGGACGAATTAATCTGACTTTCAGCTTGGGGCTCAGCTCCTTCGGATGCTGGGCTGATATCCGTTGTCAGCAGTTCTTTTGTAAGTGCAAGGCACGCCTGGTTCTTCCAGATTGCGAAGCCTTTGTTTGCGACCATGTCAGTGGTAGATTTCCAACAGTTCATGCACCGCTTTATTTCTACATCTCGGATGATGGACTGATACACGATGTCGACACTTCTTGCAAGTGCAAGCCGCACCTGGTCTTGCCGGGTTGTGAAGCCTCTGTCCGTGAGAGCGTCCGTGGATGTCCCGGGTAGATTTCCTAGAAAGTCTATCCTCCACTATTTTTCGTCACCATCGTGACTCAGATTATTGCTGTTGGTGCTGCTTGTTCAGATGCTCATGAGTAGGCTTCACTATAACTCCTGTACGTGTGCTATTTGGCAGAATGTTCTGAGCGACTGAAGTTTGCGCTTTTTATTTTTTTATGTATGTACCAGTCGGATTTTCCGAACACAGGAGTCGGTTGCTAGAGAAGCTGAATAGTGTGGCTCCCAAAAAAGGAACGAACACAAGGGGAGTCCATAAATTGACGGATGTTGAACCCTAACAACCCTAGACACTCAACAAAGGAGCCTCCACCTTAAGTAAGGAAGATCTTAGGGTTCCCTATCATCGTTTCCACCTCGGAACCCTATTCGAATAATCAAGGCCCTTATCTCAAACAAATCGGGCTTGAAGCTTTAGTTTTTCAAGCAATGCTTCAGGGCTTCGCCGTCAAGGCACGCCACGGATCTGTCAAACCCGAATCCTATTCACAACAGCAGACAACCAGAGGGATCTGCATAAGAGTACTGACAGAAAGAGTACCTACACAATTTCAATAGCCATGGCCGCCATACTTGTAGCCATGGCAATATCAACGAATACCAACCCCAGAATCTCCCAGAGACCTAGAAACCCTTGGTCCCCATGATCGGAACACTCTGAGGGCGTGCGGTGAGCCAAGCGCTTATCTCTCCGAGGGGTCGGGCTCAGCTTAGGACTTAGGCCCTTTAGGCCATCGGGTTTGCCATTGGAGTTCGCCCTGAACCCGAACCGCCCTAACCCCAACAGGCAAAGGATAGAGCTGGCGTTTTCGGCTTCTTTGTCCGTCGCTGAGCCCGCCTGCCGAGCTGGCCCCCGCAAGGTGTTCCGTGGCCCAAGTCCCCAAAAACCCTAAGCTGTTCTGTTCTTGGGGTATCTTCGAGGCCCAGGCTGCGTCAGGCTGCTGCGATCGGCGTCCTCTTTAACCGAAGTGGCGTCTTTTGGTGCTTCAAGTGGATCCAGGTTTAGGGTTTAGTGTGAGATATAGCAAAGTTCATCTCACGGTTTAGTTTTAGGTTACAGAATCTTCGCGGCTGTCATGCAGATTTTGCTGCATTGCGCCACGGTCAAGCAGCTTTTGCAGGATCTCAGACGCATAGCCGGGCTTAGAGGCTTTGAGATTCGGGTTTATGTAAGGGAGACTTCCTTGATGGACTGAGCCGGGTTCTATCCAAGAAGGGGTATAGTTTTAGTCATCACAGCAAGGAGGGGTTTTGTATACTTCTGGCATGTTTCTCTCTTAGAGAAGTCACAGACGAAGCACCATAGCAAGATCCAGCAGCTGGGCTCGATCTTCGCCAGAAGATCGAGCTCTTCTCTTGGTGATGCTTGTAGCCGGGGCCTGTCGAATCGTATTAACTTCATCCCTGGACGCCTGGGAGGGCCAGCCTACATTGCGTATCTATTGGAGTTCATCATATCTGCAGCATTTTGGGGTCGGCTTGGCCAAAACCCTGCGCGAAGTCCGGTGTGAGTTCCATTTATGACATGAGCTGAGGGCACTTCCCTTTGAGAGACAAGGTGGCTCGAGGGTATATCAGGCACGGAGCATGGGGGTCGAAGTATAGGTGATCACGCGATGCGAGGGGCAGTGGAATTGATTTCTGCGGCTTGGATCGTGTGCTTTCTCCGCAGGAGATCTGTCAGAGATGGAAAAGTGACGCCAAGAGCTTGAGTGATCGGGCGTGCCGGGGCAACCTTTGAACCTTGCCCAACTTCTCTTGGATGATGTACATCTGTGAAGCTGGGCCTCGTGCAGCCCCCAGGCCGCCAAGGAAGTAGGTCTCATCGAAGGTCTTTCTTGGCTGTTGCCGGCTGAGGCACTTCACGCTCACGCACCCGACAGAGGCACGCTTGGAGCACGTGGGCGGTTTGCCAGTAGCAATCCCGACCGCATGAGTCCGTGCCTGCATTCGTGCGAGTGTGCGAGTCGAAACCCCCTCAAACCCACTCTCCCTCGCCGAAACTTGACAACCCTAAACCCTACTGCAAGGCACCCATGGTCACCCCGAACGGGGGGTGGCTCGCCGAATCTGCGACGGACCTCGGGGAGAGGCCAAAAGCTTGGGACTTCGGGGTAAGGCGTAGGGTTTCGGGGCTCGCTTAGTGCATTGCAGTCCCTGCTCAAAAAGAGGGCTGTGAAGTCTGGTGGTTTTCGGCCTTTGGGGGTTCGGAATTCGTTGTTTGTTAAATGGATTTTGGCTTTAGGCTATTAGGCGGCTTCGAAGGTTTTTGGTGACACGGAATTGAATTTTTTTGATCTACGAGCGGGTTTTTTCGAGTCTACAAGGGGGCCTGGAGGGGGAAGTGGAGCGCCTTTTTTTTGCGTTTTGCTAGGGAAAACGCAAAAAAAAGGCAACAAAAAGGAAAAAAAAAGGCGTCAACAAACATGCAAAAACGTACAAAAAAGGTGAAAAAAAGGTGCCAGAAACGCGCAGCTGCAGCTGGACAACGTAGCCGGAAGGTGAAAACAAGGTGCCCCTTCGACGTTTGAATTTTGACTTAAAGGTTGTGTCTTTGAGCCTCCGGGGCCTGCGTGAGGGTTCGGGGTTTAGGCATTTGCAGATTTTGGGTGCGGCTGTAAGACATAGTGACCAAGGCCATCGGAGAAAAACATTTTTAAGAGACATGCAGGGGCAGGTCATCTACTCTAGGCTCAGTTCTTGTCAACACAGTTTCCAGGACAAGGAGTCAGAATAATTCGTTCCATTTCCGCATTTTGGTAAGTTCCACCCGGTAGTTGTTTTCTACCGTTGCTGGTGGTGCTGGCAGCCGTGGCGACGGCGGCGGTGGTGGTAGTCGGCTGAGTCGGATTACGTGGTTTTCCTCAAACTCGGGCCTTTTTGTCTGAGGTCCTTATCTTGCCCGTCTTGTGGTAAACTTTGTCTTGGATTCTATTGGTTTTCGTGTTCTGCTTAGGTATTACGCCTCGGATTCGGGCAAGTTGTGGGCGGTGTTACAGTGTTGCGCATGGCACATTCAGCGCCGCTTGCCGCTGTAGGCATTGGGGCTGTTTCTGAGAGCAAGCAATGTAGCAGCAAGCGGTGAGGCACGAAAGAGCTCAGACGACGTGACGAGCCAGCACATAGTTGTGGCGTTTGTGTTGTGTAGGGTGGAGTGGGATGGGGTGTTGGGATGCGGTGTTGGGGTGGGGTGGGGGCTCCCGCTGCTCGATTTACCAGGCCCACCCACACCCTCCCCAGAGCCCCTGAAGACTCTCCCGGAAACAGCGTGTAATGGGCATTCCTGCCTTTACTGCTCGATTTACCAGGCTCGCCCGCGCCCTCCCCAGAAGCATGTAGTGCCTGCCTGCGCCCTCGCAGAGCCCAGCCCAGCCCGCCCAGCCAGCCCAGCCAGCCCAGCCAGCCCAGCCAGCCCAGCCTGCCCAGCCTGCCCAGCCCAGCCCGCAGTGAGTCAGGGTTCTGCTGGCAAGCCTTGTCGACATTTCCGATCTGCAGCCAAGAGCGATGCATGTCAGCCAATCAGCCAATATTTCATGCCTCCCCCTAAACGAGCCCGAATGTAGAGCGTAATACTTGAGTGTAATACTGTGGACATAAACCCTTTCCAGAAACTATGAAAGTTCATGGTTTCTTGACCTGCACTTAGCATGCCGCGATTGCTGCCTCTCTTGGATTGCTTCGGGACTGCAACTGCAGCAGACATTGTCAGCTGGATTCGATATCCCTCGCCGACTTCTGGGAGCCCAGAGTCCAGGGCCGGACCGGTACATTGTGCGGCCTGCTATTGGCGCGGTGGCAATGAGACCCTGGCCTGCAGCAGGACAAGGCTCACAAAGAGCCACGTCGGTTTGGGCGCCTTGAGTGGTTCGACCCGCATGTGGCCCAACACGTGACGGACAAACGAGGCGCAGAACGACACTCCACCTCAACACCTTAAGGGCACAGCCCCATGCCTGCGTTACCTTTTGCAGCCACTAGAAGGAGGCAGTCCACCTGACATGTCTCAAAGTTCAAGCTGAAGGCCAAGTTTATTGAGGATAGCATAGCTCGCTCTCTTCTTCTTGTTTCCTTCCTGTCTTTCTCTGTGTACACAGACCCTGCAAGTCAGCTGTGCATACGGCTTCAAGTTTTCTTAAGCGAGAACATGCAACAACCAACCCGCCTGTGTCAGCATGGAACCATATCAAGATAAGGTAGACTCTCAGGTAGACTCGCAACCCGATCTGAGGTAATGCTCCGAGACGAGTTTAGCCTGTAGGGCTTGAGATGTAGAGGTCTAGGAGAAAGGGTCGGTCGAACCCAGAAGTGTTGAGATCTCACAGAAATGGGCTTTGAACTGTCGAGGTGGGATTTCTTCATGGCGGCCTGGGCCCTGCGAGCGAGGGAGCAACCGTCCTGGTGTAGGCTTGAAGAATCGGGGGTCATCAGAGCGTAGAAGTGAAGGCATGTAACTGGTCACAGAGTTGGCGTGCTGTGATGTTATTCCAGACTCGTGGGCATCAGTGGTAGGTGACCGCACCCATCCCGACCCCTACGACCCTACAGCCAAAGTGGATTGCACTGGCAACTTCAGGCTGCAAAACCTTGAATTTGAGGCTGGGGACAGTGGGGAGAGTCAACCGAATTTTCCAGATGCGTCCCGCACCTTAAGCCGAAACCCTCAAACTTGCCATGTCGTGATTTCCAGGCATTTTGTGTTGCATGCGGAGACGCGTAGATCCATGAGGATTGTGTGCTTGCCGACGCATGCTTTTCTTCATCGGTGCCAAACTGCTGGATGTATATGATTCTCATGGAATGGTGCAGCATGAGAAGGATTACGTTGGTCAATTTCGGTCGATAGGCCTGCCGCGGACCAAAGAGCTCGCGGCTAGCCTTGCTCGTCGGGCCGTCGGGCACAATTCGTTCTGACCTCCGGTCCGGTGATGGTCTCCGTCGTGGCCACGACACAAGTCCTTCCCTGCCATGCCTGCCACAAGCTCGCCAAGCCGTTGAGGCTTCAGTGTGTGTTTGTGTGTCTGTTCGTTTGCCTGCCTGCCTGGCTGGCTGTCTCTCTGTCTGTTTGCGTCTGTCTCTGTCTGTCTGCGGCCCGTTGTGTGTGTGTGTGTGTTGTGTGTGTGTGTGTGAGTGCGTGTGTGTTGTGCGTGGCTGTCTGTGTGTGTGGGTGTGTTGTGTATGTGTGTGTGTGTGCGCATGACACACTCTCTCTCTGGCCTTTTTTGGTACAGTAAATGAACAGATCAGTACATCATCCAACGCATGATTAACTCTCTATTCCTGTCTCTCTCTCTCTCTCTCTCGCTCTGTCTCTCTCTCACTCTCAGAGTATACAATATGAGTAAGAGTATAAGCTTAATTGAAATTAAGTCGAATTGTGTTTTCATTTCATTACATTTTTGTGTCCCATTTTTTAACTTTGATGTAATACTTAACAGTAAGTTGCATCATATCTTATTCCGTTACAATAGTGAGTGCAGTGTATTATTATGTGTTGCGCATTATGCAGTGTGTGTCACATATGATTATTTCATAATTATGTTAAATTCTATGTATTTTGTGTTCTCTACTCTATAGTTAACGTACTATACGGTGTTCTATCATATGACGCTGCGTTGGATTATTTACTTCTGTTTTAAATTATAGTGTATTGTATTATCCTATATTATGTTGCACTGATGTTTTTCAAATTACAGGACGGTATATCTTGTGATAATGTTGTACTACATCGTTCGTACATTCAGTATCTTTATGTTACATCTTACATATTATCTGTTTTCATACTGTATCATATACTATACTGCAGTATGTTGTGTTCTAGCATATTATACTTTATTATCTGATAGTACATGAGCATAAATGTATATATATATATAACCCATTCTCAATTTGCATATGTATATTTATGCATACTCATATAGATGTGTATAACATGTTAAGGTATAGGTAGCGGTATCGGTGTAGGTATGCGTGCGTGTGTGACATACATCACATAGTCACGTGTACATGAGTCATATATATATATATGTACGTATATTATACACGTATATATGTCTGTCATATGTATATATGTATGAGTTTTCCTATACACACGTATAGATATGCATATGTACACATGCATGCACAACACATGCACGCATCCATCCATCCAGCCACAGCCATCCGCCCATGTCTCTGTCCGTCCATCAGTGCGTCCGTCCATCCCCCTCCCTCCCTCCCTCCC
>CAJNDV010004358.1:54037-69383 GCA_905221635.1 Symbiodinium sp. CCMP2456 | reverse complement strand
TGTTGTTGTTGTTGTTGTTGTTCAAGGTGCTAAAACCATGCGCAAAGAACGTGGGACAGGACGAGGAAGATCTCGAAGACGCGGGGCAGGCCGATGCAGGACGCCGCTGGCGATTCTTATGTCCATGTGGTCTGCATGTGGTTGACTGTGTTTGGGGTTCGGGTGAGCTCGCCGAGGCTGTCATGTTGAGCTTCCGGCAGCAGCATCGGACGTGAATGTAGAGTTCATGGTCAAAATTGTGGGATGAACAGTGGATGGCGTGGGGGGGGATCCCAAATTTCCAACAAGAGCCAGGACTTCCCAAGCATGATACCAGTACTGTACCAGGTTTTGCCCTAAGCCCCACACAGGCCTACGCTGGCCCATATGCCTTAGACATCTGAACCCTCACTCGCAAAGCCTTCGTCCCCTGCCTACTTCAAGACCACCAGATGCCATTGCAAATTTTGACTTCGGATAGGAGATGATGCGCCCCCAGAGAGCTGGGAGGAACGAGAAGAGGAGCTGCAGCAGGGCTGCTGTCCAGGATGCCAAGCTACATGAGCCTCACCTCGGCTTCGTGTGGCTTGAAGGATGTTTCCTTGAGGTTGATAGTATACAAAAAGGTTGGTGAGAAGTGGGTACCTTGTTGTGATGTCTAGTTGCAACTGACTTTCGCCCTAAGAAGCCCATTTCGAGCCACCGACGGAAAGCCGACATGGGCCCCGAGCCAAGACCCTAAAGGAAGACGCGAACCCTCCGGGTGCTCAAAAGTCCCGCATTTAATTAGTGAAGTGGCTGCAGTCCTCCGTGAATGAACTTGGTGCGTCTTTGGGATCCAATTGGCCTTGTGTTTGGTAGGCTCTGCTTTTAGGGTCGCGCAGTATCTGTTGGGAGAGATCGTCCTAGGCGATTGGGGGCTTCTGTTGCTTTGCTAGCCTTTCTCTCGGTAGTTGACAACCCCCAACTGTTATCTACAGTCTGTTTGAGTAAATCCCGAGCCCCGCTGAATCATTTACAGGCTCCGCCTTTGGGGAGATGTGACGGATCGTGGGTGCATTGGTGCTCTGCAGATGATGTGCTGCCTCTCGACCTCTATCTTAGGCTCGACAAGCAACCTTGCCGAAATCCGCCATTGGCCTTTAATCTTACTGCCCCTCCCGACCTCTGGCTAACAAACCACTAACCCGCGATAGTGGCCGCCACGGCCCACTGCTGCCGCCAGTGATTCTGAACACGGGACTTGAGGTGTATGGGCTCTGGCATTTTCTGACTGAGCTGGACACGAATAGTGCAGCCTATGTGGCAGTACACCTTTTGGCCCTTATTGAGGCACTGAGGCAGCTGCAGGAAGTGGATGCAGAACCACTGGTCCGAGAGTACTGGGATCACTGGGATCACTTGGGGCGAGTCTGTGAAGCCAAGTACAAACCAATTCGGCTCAGTGAAGTGGCAGAAGATGAGAGGATGCTGCAAGAGATCGTGTGCGGACTTTCGCAAAGACTCCGCTTGCGCACATGGTTTCTTCTAGCAGATGCAAGACTACGTAGCGGTGACGACTACCTCCGTGGCTCGCGTCTGGATTTGCATGACATGGGACCTCTGTAAGCCTCGCGGTTGGCTGAGTCTGAGGTGACCTGTGTGAGTGCAAGCTGGGGCTAACAGAATGCGCACAGTCGTTGCGGACATTGGCGGCTGTGGACATGCAACAACGCCCATGGGGTAAGATGTTGCCGCGCCACGACATGAGGCTGAAGGCAGACTGCAAGCGAATTCGAGAATTCATTGAATTTGGAGTTCAAGGAATTCTTGAATTTGCGAATGAGACATGGTGACACTACTGCATGAACACTTTGCATGTCACGCAAGAGAGGGCACCTCTATCACGGGAGGGGGCTGAGCAGAGCGAGGTCCATGTGAGTGTATCTGCGGCAGCATGGTGTTACGAGACCAATTGAGTGAGCAAACCGTATTCAATGCATGAAGCTCTGTATGCATGACGTCTGGGAAACTGCCTGGGCTCTTTGAGATTCGTGCGTTCTTTTGAAACAGCGAGCATCTGCTCGAACTACGCAGGAGAGCTTGACGAACCGTGTTCTTGTTGGTGAATTGCTATCGCTTGTTGTTATTGTCGTTGCTACATCTTTAGACGATTCGGTTGTCAAGCATCCTGAATGTAGCGTAGTGAAGTGGAGACAGAACCATGCGGAGCCTTGCCAGCCTTGTGCGAGTGTGAGAATCGAAAGGAAGACGAAGCCTCGAAGCCACCAATATCGCTACTTGTAGCACAAATCGAGGATGGGCAACATGAAACTTGTACACAGGGCTTTCTGAACTGGCCCCATGTGATTGTCCCAAATGACGGACCCAGAAATCTCATTGCCGAATCTTACTTGTACCACGCACTCTGAAACCCTAAATCCCCAAAACATGTGAGCCCCAAACCATCAGCGGCATTGAGTAGCAGAGCTTAAAAAAAGGAGTAGGAGTTCACTGCAACAAAAAGAGCCAAACACCAGAACCCCACAGAAGCTGTGAGAAGCGCTGTCGCCGGCCGTTTCGGCCCCTAGCCGCCCTGAGGGAAGGGCGCCCGGGTAGCCTTTTCTTTTTACGACAGCCTGGCCCGCCCTCCGTGCAGGCACGACATATGACGATGATGCTTATTATGATGATGGGCTGGATTGTTTATATAGTCTGCTGATGGCGACAGGGGTGCTCAGAAGAAACTGATCATGATATCGATGCTGAAAAAGGTGGCGATGATCGTGATGACCATAAGCATGAAATCTGGTGAATACACTGTCTTCATGTTTTGTGCAGTTGGTCGCCATGTGGTGAATCTAGATGCTGTGTTGAGGGTCATAGTGCTGGCACAAGGGCCATCACATCGGTCTCACCTACACGAGTCTTGCTGCGAGGTGAGCGAAATGTCGGTTCAGGAGGCAAACGGAGCGCTGGAGCTAGCGTGCGGAGCTCAGGGCAGATCCGTTGGCATCCGGCTTTGTGCAAGTAGCCGCTCCATTTCTGGGGTTCGTCATGCTAAGGATCCCGTGAGTTTTCTTTGGGGCCCCTCATTTCTTAATTCTGAAACTGCTGCTCTCTCTCTCTCTCTCTCTCTCTCTCTCTCTCTAAGCCATTACGCAGGCTTCGTGTGGCAGGGCTTGATTTTAGAATTTGTTTTTATTCCAAGATTAAAGTCATGATAGCTCCGAAAATGGACTTCCATGACCCTGCACACGGATAACGCCACAAGAGTCGGCTGAGACCACGAGTCCCGAAGCCAAGGCACTCCCTGCAGGTGGAAACAACAGTTCAAGCAAACATGAGAAGTCCTTGCGATCCGGCGTGTCCTTGGGTCCCAACTCACAAGATGCCTCGAATAGAACCCATTGCTGGGCCCTAGCCCAAACAACTTCCGCATGCCCATGTGGTGCAGAGTGCTATGAGGTTCAACGGCCTTGCAGACTATTACAGATGCTCGGCCCTGAAATTTCAGCAAGCCTGTTGCCGCAAGGATCTTTGATGCTTTTTCTTCGGGCCCTTCCTTCAGGCTTGGGGCCTAAAATCCGAAACCCGAACTACCCACGAGATCCAAAGCCTAATCACTGCGGATGATGCGCATCGTTATTGGCCTCCTAGACCTCTGTGGATCCTACACAACAAAATGCCGATACAACAAGCCCTAATCGTTCGAGATGGGCAGCTCTGGCATGTCGGGTTCCGCCGATGAACCAGCCGTAGCTCCTGCCAGTTCGGAAGCCGGACGAATGGACTACAATTGGCTACTGGAATTTAAACTAGCAGTATCGTCAGAAATGACAAGCAAAGTTGCCTGAAGCCAGCAGACTTCTATACCCAAGATAGGGGCAGCACCTGAAACTGGGGAGGGCTGATCTGAAAAGGCGAGCTGGCAGCGAATCCGAAGGCTGCCCCCAAAGAGAAGGAAGGCTGTTTGGCCTTCGTCGCGGCAGAAGGGAGGCTAGACAAGGAGGACCGGTACCCGGTACCCGGCGTCTTCGGGTCTGTAACGGTTCAGGGTTCAGGGTCTGGAGTTTAGGCAGTAGGATTTCAGGCTTAGGCTTCCGGGGGCTCGTTGTTCCTATCGCCGGCACTGAAGTTTCTCAAGGTTTCGGAGTATTTGGCGCCTGTGAAACCCTAGCAGACCTGGGAAAAAGCCCCCCTTTGCTGCAAGGCCCCAAACAGCAAATACCCTTAAACCTAAAATCGAAAAGCCGAAGCACCGGAAGGATGTCGATGGGTGCATGACTCATTCAAAAGAAGCCTTGGAGAAGTTCAAGGCTTGTTTCCAGTGTGCACTGGGCTTTTGCAGTCCATGGATTCACTTCAGGAGTTGGTTCACGGCTTTGCGCCTTATTAAACCGACCCCCAAATGCAAAACCCCTAAACATAGCGACCTCATCTGGCTGTGCGGAGTTGTGAGTTCATGAACCCCTAAACTTCAGGTTCGGGTTTGTGCTCAGGGAGTGCATGTCTCGGTGTCAAGTTTCGAGTGTCGGCTTGGGGGTTCAGAGCCTAAGCATCGAAACCGAACATCTTGAATTTCAAAACTCCTGAAGCCGTAGCCCTACGCGGTGCTGGGCTTGAAGTGCTTCAAATCAATGCAACAGCTGAGAAGGCCAAGAATGCAAGTGACACGCCAGGGTTTGAGGGTTGCTGAAGTGGTAGCCCGCGCGAGAGTGCAGCACAGTCCCTCGATGCCAAAAATACCAAAGCCCGAAATCCAAACGAAATCCTAAGCTGAATCTAGAACTTTATTTCGCCGTTGTTCTCCGAGTCTGAGTGCCCTTCAGCGGCCGAACCCCCGAAAGCCTTACTGTAGGCCCGAAGCCCGTCTCACCCCTAAGTTTCCTCAAATTCCTAAGTTGGCTGCTCTGCAGGTGTCCTTGATTCCGCTTTGTTTTTCACGGAAAGCCAGGGAAAGCAACGATTTTCTGGGTCAGGGGTTACGGATTGAGGGGCTGGTGTTGGGTTCTGTAGTCTGTAGACCCACCAAAAGCAACATGGAGCAGGTTTCCCTTTAGGAGACATCGTCATCGCTGTCCCATTAGCATTTTTTGAACACTCTGTTTCGTCCTTTCTGCTTGTTAGCGAGCAAAAGGAAAAATGCTCGGAAGCCGCCACATTGGGCACTTGCCCTGTGTCAGGCATGCAAACATCCCACGGGTGTCGCTGATACTTTGAGCACCTGGGCCGAGCTACGACGGGCTCGCATTCTGGCCTTCCGTGGGGTTCCGGAGTGTGACGCTCTCTGTTCCCGGCCGTCTTGCACCAATTTAGATGTTTCAGATCAAAATGCACGAAATCCTGCAGGATTGTCGGCTGGACCTGTAAGGCACGACCATTACCACGGGCAGCACGTGTACCGCGAACGGGCTGCTAAACCTCTCTGTCCTGTAAAAGCCCCGGCAGCTGACTTTGAAGGGAGCCTTCGTTGTCCCCACGCAATGATTGGAGCCGGGTCCAGCCTGTTGCGTCCAGTTTGAAACATTCAGCCCGCCCGTGGCCTCATCTGCCGCCAGCCAAGGAATGATGGTCTTAGCGTATCGCATTCAGGCAGATGTGCTGCGGAGTGCGGAGGAAGACAAGACCAAGGATATCAAGGTGCCCGTTTTGGTGAACAGTAGTCGTCATTGTCAGCTGGAGCTGATGGTGTTGATTGTGGGGGCAACCGGTCGTCGTGCTGGTGCTTCTGGTGGGACTGCTGTTGCGGCTGTTCGTAGCGGTGGTGGCTGCTGCTAGTGTCGGTGATTGCCCTTCGCGAAAATCATGATGCTGGCAGTGATAGCAACACAGACTGCCATGGCGCTCAACAGGCGAAAGCATTTGATTGAGTTCTGTTTATATGCATTCGCTGACTCGTAGCTGGCACTCGAAAACTCCTGCGACCAGTACTTTTCGGCGGAGTCTACGAGCCCGGTGGCCCTCGGACCAGGCGGCTCTTAGCACGGCCGAGTCCTTGGCTAAAGAAGAGGCAGCAAAGTTCAAGGAGGCGCGGTCTTTTCTTTTGCTCCGAGCACAGATTCAGGACCTAGCCGGCCACAGAGTAGTTTGCCTAGTTTGGATGCATAAACGGTGCATGGTGCCTTCTCTTGATTCTTTTTTATACGGGTCATATAAGCCCAACCTTACGACCCCGATATAGATTACAGGATGTTCCTTTCATGTATCCTCCTGCTTTGGTTGGAGCAGTGTGAAGCGACAGCATCCCGCTGATGTGAGATTTTCGGAGCTGGAACCCTTAGCTGTCTAACCGCAGGCTGGTGATAAGCGCGGCGAGGCGGTGATGCCTCTTTGCTGATGGGAAAGGAACATTCCAAATACATCCGGCTTCAGGAAGAGTCATCGTAGCAAGCAGCGTCTCAGGACTGATTGCTGTTCGAGCCCTTGCCTCAAGAACTCCTCGAGTCTCATGTCATCAAGCCCCAGAATCTTCAACACTGGACTCTGTGGATCCTGAACTCCCAAAGGCCCTGAACCCCCAAGCCCCGAAATCCCGAAAGCGTTCCGTACCAGGAACCTCGCCCAGGCATGTCCGAGTGTGTGTGCTGAAACCGTTCCGATGATCGCCAGTATTTCAGGAGGCTGCCGAACACTTCCCCACCACGAACTGCCGGGCATCATAAATAAACATATATATATATATATATATATATACACATACATACATACACATACACACATACACAGATCTGTGTGTATCTCTGTGTATATATATATATATAGAGATATGTACATATTTAATATATTTATATTTATATTTATATTTATATTTATATTTATATATATATATATATATTTGTGTGGGGGGTTCATTGTTTAGCATATATGTATATATACACACTTCTATATATATATATATACATATATATATATATATATATATCAGACGTTGTTGTTCACTAGGGTTTCTGTCAACCAGAAGCCGAGGCTTGACGTCCAATCTCTGGCCATAGCGCCCTCCCCCAGTGGTACCACTGTCTAACTTGACCTCGGACGCTAAGCGCTACACCTTGGATTGTGAGGCAGGCCAGCGGAGAGAGATGAGTGAGAGAAAGAGCCGCTACACCATAACCTTACACCACAAAACCTTGGAACCCAAAACTCCGAGGCTTTCGTTGGGGATTCAGGTCAGCGCTGTAGCTTTTAGGCATTCGAAGAAGAATTCACGTGCACTTTTTGTAGCACTATGGTTACTATAGTGTTAGGACTACGACGCCAATCCCGGCAACGCTACGCCACCCTTCACCTTGAGCGCTGCTCAAGACTTGCATCCCAACCCAGGCTTCTGGCCGCTGGCGAGATCAACTACAACAAGCGAGGTTTCCTTTGGCGCTTCGAGCTTAGGGTTTGCTTCGGATTCAGGGTAGAAGCCTTAGCCCTAAAAGCCTTGAACAATCGGTTCAGCCTCACAGGCCCCACCGGTGTGCCCAAAGCCAAGCCCTAATACCCGAGCCCGCGCGCCAAAGTTCAGGCTGTGGGACTGTCATGGGATGGCAAACCGCAGATCCCGAGCCCTTCAAAAGAAAGCCAAAGCCAAGCACAAGAGCTTCTCAAACTCAACCCACCAAAAAGTACAGGCTTGTATCCATCCTTGGGGGGGCAGGAGGGTTCAAGGTGGTCATGGTTTAGGACCTCCAAAGATGGCGGGAGCTTCTTCAACCCTGCGCACAGGCGGCAAAAAGCGTGGCGAAGCCATCGAGGAGCGTCCCTTTCTATCAGGGAGTTTCCGAAATATGGGGTACCTTATTTATTGGGGTCCTTATAATGAGAATCCTACTCTTTAGGGTGCTATATGAGGGTCCCCTATTTTCGGAAGCCCCCATGAAATCCTGAAGCCTGCATTCCTGTCAAGCTACACCTACATGTCGATGAGCATCGAGCTCTCAGGTCTTAGGGTGAAGGTCAGGGCTTTCATGGCATGACGTGGTCCGCAAGCTCTGGAGCACACATCTGCACTGAAAAGCTTATTCTGCTGGTCCTGCACAAAAACGTCCTAGACTTGGCTCTTGTGCAGCCTTCCGTCGTACGCAGGAGACTCCATCTTGTCTTGCCTTGCTCATGGCAGCATCGCTTGGAATGACGGGAATCGCGGTGCTGCACGTAGCTCCAGCGGAATGAAGACTGAAATCCGAGGCTTTGGGCGTAAGGGCCCAGCTCTTAACCAGAATGCATTCGGTTCGAGGGTCGTCCGGAACCTTTAAGTTGCAAACATGGCCTTATGCAACCGAACTTCGAAGTGTCCTTAACCTGAAGAGCCCTAAGCCTGCACACCGTCAGAGCCCCAAGCCCAAACTAAATCCTTGCAGCCGAAGCCCGAAACTCTGTCCACTCCTCGTCCAGGACTTAAACAAGTCTAAGGAGCTCGCGAAGCAAGCGGGTGACAAGAAGGTCCGGGACATCAGCGGTTTAGGGTCCGGGTTGACAGAGAGGAAAGGAGAGAAGGAAAGTGACAAGTAGTAACTATAAGACTATGAACCCAGCATAGGACACACAGTGCTGGGAGGCCTCTGGTCCCGAAGCTCGTGGGGAAGTCAGTGGTGTTTGAGGCTTCCAGCTTTGAAGACCTCGGAGAACTTTGCAGGTTTCAGATGGACGCCCCAGGTCCAGGTTCTGCAATCTGGAAGCCTGGCTGATAGTTTTGCTGCCCACCTATCGTAGTCGTACCCATGTAGTTGTCGTATGTACAGAACCCCGGACCCTACATGCAGGGCCCGACTCAGCCTTGGACAGGTCGAAGCCACGGCCGTCTTCGTCCAGGCGAATGCCGCGATTAAGCTTCGGATGAACGACGACCTCCGGCTGCGCCATCGGAGTTGTCAGGGGGTTCGGATGCCAGAGGCTGAACATGGGAATACAAAAACTACCTTTGGCTCGCATCGACCAGAGAGTGCATGTCGTTGGTTGAGAGCTCGTAGGATTGTAGGCCTGCAGCAGTGCACTTTCCATGTGCTGCATCAAGAACCCAACTAGATCGCATTTTTGCCCAACGGGTTGCCTGGATTGCCCTCTCCTTGAGAACCTCGAACAGCCATCTCAGTCACGCCTTGGAAGGCAACGATGCCTCGAAGCCTGTTGCCTCGCCCACCCTGATCAAACGATACAGCGTCTTGGTAATTATGAAGTTCCGAACAGCTCAGGACTCCTATATGTTCGCGCAGGAGTCGTACCGGCTATACGAGGAGCTGAGTGGATCGGGGACATCATAGGTGGGTTGAAACCAAGTTCGGCCGTTGTTCGGGAACCTTCGGGCAAAGTGGGATTGCGCTGCCTTCCCTGCTCCATACCTTCATCTAATCATAAACCGTAGCCTTTGCAGGGCTCGTCGTCGTCGTAGTCCAGTAGTAGTCGTAGTAGCCGTCGCAGCAGCAGTAGTAGTACTAGCAGTACCTAGCAATAGGCCTAGCTCGAGCAGTGGCAGTAGCAGCAGCGGGAGTAGTAGGCGTCGTCGTCGTAGTAGTAGCAGGAGCAGCAGTAGTTGTCGTCGTAGTAGTAGCAGTAGTACTACTACTGTTACCACGACCATGACCAGCAATACTGTGTAGTTAGTCAGGGACGGGTGGTACGCGGTAAGTAGCCAGTAAGCAGCAGTAGAAGTAGAAGTAGAAGTAATTAGTAGTAGTAGTAGTAGTAGTAGTAGTAGTAGTAGTAGTATTAGTAGTAGCAGTAGTAGTAGTAGTAGTAGTAGTAGTAGTAGGAGGCATCGCCGACGACGACGACTGCCGGTGCTCTGAGCACATTCACCACCATGTTAGCAGCTCCCACTGCGAATGCTCCCTTTGCGAGCCGTTTCTTATCCTCTCGCAGTTCTTGCTCAAGAATAAGATGATACATGTTTGCCAAGACTGTTTGTGACAGGAAGCCGCGGACAAGAAGGGCAACACGGCTTAAAACTGCAGGCTTGTTCAGGATGTGGGGCTTGGTGCGAGGGTTTGAGTGCGCAGATGGAGAAATTTACGTCTTAGTAGAGTTTAGGCATGACTAAGAAAGCCTATGTAAAAAAAGCATGCTGCTTGGGATCAGGTATTGGTAGGCTAGCAAGGAAGTCACGGGGACCTTTGTGCGCTTATTTGTTCGGGGCCTGTCCCTTGTAGACGTGGCGCTCTTTAGGGCAGGGATGATGTGGAAGGCAGTTCTTGCTACTTCTACTAAAGACCAGTAGATGTTGCAGAAGGCACAGGAAACCATCCTTCGGTTCGCCCGCAACACAACCAAAATTGCGCTTGATGCACCTTTGCAATATATAGGAACCCCAATCCAGAAACTCGTGCATGTAAGCTCCACCAGCCGCATTCCACCCAAGAACAAACCCTAAACCCCAAACCGTACTGCCCCAGCACTCAGGCATGGGCAAGGCTTTGCACATCATGGCCTTGGCCCAGGCACTCGATTTCGCGTCTGGCCGGGTTTCGGGGCTATAGGGGCCCAAAAAAAACACGTTGTGCGAGGAAACAAACAATAGGGTCTCGGCGTGGTGTATGCTGAGCAGGCGCAAGTCGCCAGCTTGTACATCCATAAACAGGTATACAGCAGTACATACATCTGTACATACACCCGTGCCTACATACACTCGCACATGCATATGTGCGCACATACACGCATACGTCCCACGTACCCACCTACTGCACCTAGTTTCTTGCACGCACACATGAAAACATAAGTAAATAGACACAAACACAGATATGTACTGTACATGCGAGTCTCCCACCTGTACACACACTCGCATGCATACATGCATACATGCATACATGCACACATGCACACATGCATACATGCATACATGCACACATACATACATACATACATACATACATACATACATACATACATACATACATACATGCACACATACATACATACATACATGCATACATACATACATGCATACATACATGCAAAAACACAGACACGTGCATACACGCGCGCACACAGAGATGCATATATGAGTCATATATGTATAAATATATATATATATATACACATAGACACATCTGCACAGCATGCACAAGCACATGCACATATACATGCACATATGCATGTGCACATACATACATGCGCACATTCATCGACATGCATACATACATACATGCATGCACATAGACAGACACGTGCCACATACATATGCCTTCATACGCATACCCGTTCATATCAACACATGTTTTAGCTGTGCATACACACATGCAGCCGCAAACATACACATGATATGCAAGCATAGGAACACATAGGTGCGCGTACTTACATACAGGCACGTGTAAAAACATACAAACACATACACCTACACATGCACATGTGCTTGCGCACACACGCACACCGATACACATCTATATATAGATACATTTATATGTTTCGGTGTGTGTGTGTGTGTGCACGTGTATGTTTATGTAGATGTATACATACAGCTATATGTGTATATATTTCTGTCTATATAGAGATAGAGACTTTGACAGACAGAGAGAAAGAGAGAGCGAGCAAGACATCGTATGTTAATTCCACCCAAAGTTTAAAGCAATGACACTACAAACTTGGGGAGCGTATGACCATCTTTCGGTATGTGCTCTATATGTATACATGTATGTATGCATGTATGTATGTATGCATGTATGTACGTATGTATGTATGTATGTATGTATGTATGTCTTCTATGTATGTATGTATGTATGTATGTATGTATGTATGTATGTATGTATGTATGTGTATGTATGTGTTTGTATGTGTATGTATGTGTATGTCTGTATGTCTGTATGTCTGTATGTCTGTATGTCTGTATGTCTGTATGTATGTAATGTATGTATGTATGTATGTATGTATGTATGTATGTATGTATGTATGTATGTATGTACATGTGCATGCATGCATGCATGGATGTATATATGCATGTTTGTGTGTATGCATGTCGTGCCGTGCCATGTCATGTCATGCAATGCGAGTGAGCAAGTACGTATGCCAAGTATGCATGCATGTTTGTAAGCGTGTATGTTGGGATGTAGGTTCACATACATTCGGCATGTGTGTTTTGATTTCCAGAAGGTGGGGCTTTCTTTCTGGAAGGTGCCGCAGAGCTTTGCCAAACGCCTTCTAACAAGGTTCCAGAGCAGAACCCTGAAGCTAGCGAAGGTGCTGGCAGAAGACTTCGATGACGGCGTGAAGACGGCCGAGCAGGCAGTTTGCTCGGGCACGACCGCATTGCCAAACCTATAAACCCTGGACCGCCTCAGCCCTAAACAGACCTCCCACACCTCCTGCATTTGGCAGCATTCGGAGCTTGAAGATTTTGCTTGTCAGCCTACCAGCGGCTGTTGCTTGTATGAATGTGTCATGCTTTTGCATCTGGCATTGCGCATCTTGCCAGTTGCATCCTTGTCATGCCAAGAAGCCTTGTTCTTTTGGGCACCACCTCGCAAGCCGCACATCTCTGACCTTTCTACGCAGTGCACAGCCCATGCGGGGTGAAGGTGCCGGAGAGCGACCTTGAAACACTTGAACTTCGAAAGCTTAAACCCCAACCGCCGCCAAAACACGCAGCGACCTTTTGCTGAGCACCGTTTCCGGTTCTCGGCCTGCAAAGTAGGCGCTGGCCATCTTCCGAGAGATGTCGCTTCGAAAGCTCGAGGCAGCCAGTCTTGTTTTGGTTCCACGACGGGGGGGGAGATGGGGCGGTTGTGTCCTGCCTTCGGTCGGTCTAGTACGTGATGAGGTTAGGGGCTTATGGGTGGGGCGGTTCAGGTGTCAGGTTTGATTTCAGGATTAAGTTTGGGGCTTGCTGGCTGTTTAGTTTAGGGCTTGAGGGATTGAGGTTTGGGTTCAGGTTGAACGTCTAGGAGGTTAGGAGGCGTTTAGGATCTGAGGTTTGGGCTTCAGTGGCCTCCTGCTGACCTTCAGAGTCTGAGTTCACAGCATGGAAGTGCCTTCGCGAAACAGGATTTGGGATTTAGTGCTTCATACTGTTGTTGAGTCTTCGGATAGTGAGTGAGTGCTCCTGCTAAAGTGGTCAAAGTGTTTGTGGCCACGAGTGCTGCCTAACTCGCCTTTGCCGGCAAGACCGCACAGAGGCCTGGATGCAACAAAAAGATTAGGGGTAAGTGGCCTCCCTTAACCTTGGTGATCACTGGTGCAGGCCAAAGCCCGTTCCGAGGTCTCTTGACTTTGCTCAGGATCTTAGGGTTCAGACCTGGAAGCATAAACCCTAAACCCTAAACCCCTAAACCCCAAACCCTAAACTCTGGAAGTCTTCCTTGAATGCCCGGGCTTCAGAGCCCAGGAACCTGTAAACAGACAAATCAAGGCCGTTTGGGGGCACACTCAAAGATCTAGTCTTCTCTACGTTCAACCGCCAAAATCTCCATGACCCTTGCGGAGCTTCTTGTACAGACTCACTCGTCCATCTTGGGAGTCGGAGCACAACTCTCATCTTGTACGCTCTACGGCCTTCATTGCCGATAGCCGAGTTCCTCCTGAAAGTCGGTTTCTCGATGCTAAAATTGAAGCACGGCTTCGAGGCACCATCTGTGTCTAGGCTGTGCGGCCGCTGCCAAGCATGAAGCCTTGCAGGAGACAAGGCTGCATGCATGGGAGCTTCACAAAACCTGGGGCGCAAAACGCAACCCAAAATATGCACGTTATCCAGAAACACCTCCCCGTATGTCCCGGTGCAGGGTGGGTGTCCTGAGTCTTCTCGGGTTGCATGGGCAATGTTGTGTTTGGAACTCCACATTACAGCCAACACGAACGATGTTGTTGCCGACCCGTGATGTTGCAAAGTTCCGTTCGTTTGCTACGAACTACGGCTCGATCAAACACGTGCTCCGTTTCACGGCCATGCCGACCAGCACCAAGCAACAGACTGACAAAACGTCCACATGCACGGCAGTCTGAAAACTGTTCTTTGTCATGTCCGCCGAATTGACAGCCTCACGGTAAACCCACATCTTGTCGTGGATCGTTTCGCTTTCCGTTCGACGTTTCTGGGAGCCAAGACAGTTTCGCGGAACCCAACTTGCTGACGGGCATCTGACATCACCGCCATTCTGTCGAACGTCATTGCCGATCGCTTGGACGCTGCCAGGTTGGGATGCTTAAAATCCTATAGACACTAGGTTTGAATGTGCTGGAACTCAGAATGGTCTCGCGTTGGCCTGCTTGCCATGCACGATGCGAGCACCAGCCAGCTTCCATGACTTAACCACACCCCAAACCGAAGACTCCGATTCGAAGCTTTGCCTGGCCTGGACTTCTCCGAGAGTGCTAAAAAGTCAGATGCCTGAGCCAAATCCTTCCCTATATCCAAGAACCCGAAATCAGGCCTTCGAGCTCTTCATCATCGCCCACTACTACCTTACGCGGAAGATGGGCCGGGAGGCGATTCCCTACGCAGAGGACCGGGGCTTTAATTTCCCAAGCCTAAGTTTGACAGCCTTCGTACACACATGAAACACCAACTCCAGACGGTAGCTCGGGAAGGACGCGCTGGAGCTGTTCAAGGAGGTGGGGGTTCAGAAATCAGTGGTCCCTTTCCGGGCATCCGTATATTGAGGATCATCCTGCTGTTCAGGCTTTGTATTGCGTCCATTTCAACAAAGCGTGGCTAACCCAAAGCCCACATTCGTCTGACACACACATACATGGTGTGTTGCATTTTTCCAAGCTCTCAGGTTGATTTCGATGGTTCGGGCTGGACATCCAACGCCTTCGACTGCCTCACTCAAGCCTTCATTGCCAAGGCGGGCGGATGGCTCATGGATGGTTGCTTAGCTCTTTTTGGGGCTGTGGGGTGGAATAGAACGAGCCGACCTATTTATGCACGAACTACATCTCAGATCTGAGGCCTAAGCACCGATGTTTATGA
The DNA here is from genome assembly GCA_905221635.1 of Symbiodinium sp. CCMP2456. NCBI lineage: Eukaryota > Dinophyceae > Suessiales > Symbiodiniaceae > Symbiodinium > Symbiodinium sp. CCMP2456. Next base: position 54,544 of record CAJNDV010004358.1, on the reverse strand, counting down.
GGCCCCTGTCGGCTTTTTACAAGGGCTCTACGTTTCTGTGACAAGGGCTCTGGCCTGGCACAGGGAGCCTGATCAAGAAGTCATATCACTCCTCCGGGTTCTCTAGGATATATGTATAGTATAAACTCCCCCAAACAGCAGTGTTCCAATCTTTCATGCTCGGTACATTGCAAGAAAGAGCCTGTAGTTGTAACACGCGATTGAGGCTTGAGGCTTTAGTACAACGCGCACATCCGATTGCCTCTGTTATGCTGATGCCGCGAAGACAGACAGATTACGACAAAGGAGGGCAGTCGTGGAAGAGACCCTATATCCTGCAAGGCAGCCACACCCACACCACCACCACCACCACCACCACCACCACCACCACCACCACCACCACCATCACCACCACCAGCACCACCACTACCACCACCACCACCACCACCACCACCACGACCACCACGACCGCGACCGCGACCGCGACCGCGACCGCGACCGCGACCGCGACCAGTAGTAGCAGTAGTA
>CAJNDV010004358.1:43346-53937 GCA_905221635.1 Symbiodinium sp. CCMP2456 | reverse complement strand
TTGTTGTTGTTGTGGTGGTGGTGGTGGTGCTTGTGGTTGTGGTTGTGGTTGTGGTTGTGGTTGTGGTTGTGGTCGTGGTTGTGGTAGTTGTTGTTGTTGTGGTTGTTGTTGTTGTCGTCGTTGTTGTTGTTGTTGTTGGTGGTGGTGTTGGTGTTGGTGTTGGTGTTGGTGTTGGTGTTGGTGTTGGTGTCGGTGTTGGTGTTGGTGTTGGTGTTGTTGTTGGTGGTGGTGGTGGTGTTGGTGTTGATGTTGTTTTTGTTGTTGTTGCTTTGCTCGTTGTTCTTGGTGTCGTCGTTGTCGTCATCTTCGTGTTTGGAAATGTTGCAGAGCAGAACGACACAACCAGCGACTGTCAACTTTCTACCCACCTGATGTCAAGCCTGTCTTCGGGCTTTGTTTGTACCGGTTTGCTCACAAGGCTATCGGCGTCGATGACGAGCTCTTCCTGGATAGTGCACTCATGGACAGCGGCATGGCTCCTCGATGCAAGACAGAGGCCGCATAGAGGCCGCATCCAATGTGTCAGCGCGCGGTATTTTGCTTGAGCAGCGTCGACCTCCGATTGTTGATGGTATCCAGTTGATTCTACTTTGCAACCCCTTGGGTACTTGTTGCTCGACAAGAATACCACGTCAGGTAATTGGATCATCATCTGATCAGGCCAGGCGGTTTAGAGGCTTCATGCGAGAACGAACTGGATCCAGTAAAGCCAACATGGCCTTTTAGCGGTCATTGGTCCACAGTTATCTCATGAGAACTTCACACCAGAGGAGTTCAGAGTTTCGAAGGGGATCAATCTGAATCTATCCCCAGCTGGGTGTGCAGTTTGGTATGTATGTACGCACAACTAACATCACCCACGTCTACACCTGTTGACATATTGTTGGTGTATATACATCTGTTTCGTTATTTCTCATACATGCGTGTGTGCGCATTTGTTTGTGTCTGTGTCGGCGTATGCCCCTGTGCCCGTCTGTGTTTGCATCATTTGCATCATAATCCGGCGCATCGTTCCCGACACGCCATGCGCACTTCAAAAAATAGGGAGTGAGAGAGCGAGCGAGACAGAGAGAGAGAGAGAGAGAGATGCTTCGGGGTCGGCCTTCAGGCCAAGGGTCCTCCTGGGCCCCAAACCCCTAGCAAGCAAGCAAGATGCAGAAGCAACTAATCTCGGAGAATGCAGTTGTGAGTACATGTAGTACATGTTGTTGCGAGAGTTTGCTGATTGGCCAGAGTTTCGTTTGCTGCGTCGTCGAGTGGGGGTCCAGTTACTTGAGTCTTAGCCCCACTGGACAGGCACGTTGCCGGCATAGTTTAGTTAATGGGCTGCGGTATCAGCGCACGCGGTGGCTTCTCACTGCAACCCGACATGATGGGGAGCGTTCTGCTGGGCGTTTCCTTAGTCTGCAGCAGGAGAGCGAGAGAGAGAGAGACAGAGAGAGGGGGAGAGAGAGAGAGAGAGGGAGAGAGCGGAGAGGGAGACAGACGGAGAGCGAGCCAATCGCATCCGCATGTTTTCTTTCTGCCGCTCTCCCTCTCGCTCGGTCTCATCCCTTCCCCCATCTGATCATCTTTGCTGAAGGCATAGCTTGTTTTTTAGCATGAGCAGTCACGTCTCCGATTGAAAAAGCCTCGGACTTGTAATCGCGAGGCTAGTCCTGGCTTTTCCGAAAAATGCCGGCGTGGCTCGCCTGTGGTGAAATGGTTTCAAGCTACCTGAGCCTTTGACCCAGGACAGCTTGACAGCCGTTTCCTTCAGAAATGGTCTGCAGCAGCAACTTGGTGTCAAGCACCCTGGCTGCAAGTGGCTTCAGACCGGTCCTCCGCTTCCCCAGTGTTGATGAGATGGCGTGTTCGTCTAAATTGACCTCTAGCTTCTCCGGTAGGGTTCTCTTACGAGGTTGGGCACCGGTACCAGTGCCATCGTCAGCCGGTGTGCTTGTGAAAGCCACCCTCGCATTGCGTTCAGGCTCCCGTCGTCGCTGATGTTCGACTATCCGACCATGAAGGAGGTTTCAAACCGAATCGTCGAGCTGAGCATCGAGAACGCCTGAGCCAAAGACTCCGGCGACTCGCTCCCCTCCACAGCGAACCAGTGCCGGCTACTGTAATGCCAGTATACCTCCATGTACCGTTTATCGAGGTTTGGTGCAAGAAATGGAGGGGACGCCGTGCACCTGTCCTGGAGCTCTCAAGTGGCTCCGAAAAACGAATAAGAGGATTTTTGTTTGCCGTCCTATATCTATGCTCCACACACCGTGAGGGCTGCTTTGAATGCGACCTGCTGTCAGAAGTAGCAAACTACACAGCAGGGCCCTCATGGTGGACCCGTAGCACGAGATCTTCACCGTGTCAGGGTTGCCTGAGGCTTCCCGAGACTCGCACACTTGGGCCCAGCCCTGAACCCCCGCAAGGAAGGCCCTCAAAGGCCCAACAACGTCCAACCAGAGCCAATCTCCGAGATCCCAGAGCCTCCCAAGCCTTCAGCTGGGTTGCAGTTCTTCCGCAAGATTGTGGCGTGGAGGCATGGAAAAGACCGCCTAGACGGCCTAGAGCAGACACCCAAGAACGAAGGGGGTTGTGGCCTTTCATCTCCTGGAGTCGACTGGAAGCTCGGGGCTCGAAGGTACTTGTGCCTGTGAAGAAGCAGACTAAGGATCAGCCGTGCGGGTTTATCGAGCTTTTGGTCATGTCTTATCTCAGGCTTTCAGGCTTCAGGAACCCCCACAACGCACCTGAGCCTGATGATCGGTAAGAGTGGGTTTGAGGGCGTAGCATCTAAAGGGTAAACACGTTGCAGCCAGAAGAATAAGAAGGATACCTGGGCCAACAAGGTTACGAAGCTAGCTTGACCACCGTTCAATGCTCGCGAAGGAGAGGGTAGCTGCGAACGCCATCCTTCGTGCCTCGTGCCCTGACGCATCTTCTAGTTCCTGGCCACGATGGGAGAGTTCTTGATGATCGGGTCTCCTATTTACTGAAAGTCCCTTATGTCTCATCATCTTATGACATTGCGATGGCATTTCTGGTTCAGGCTTCGCATGCGACATGGCTGTGTTGAGGTTTTGAACTTCGGGACCTAGTGAACAGAAAGGGACAGCAGCGCCGGTCCTTCTTGTAACCTGGCACGAACTCCTCGTCTGAGTTCGTAGTTTGCAGTTTCTATTCAAAAGCCTTGAAAACCCTGCAGTCACAGTAATGCGCATTTGTGAATGCTTTCCCAATTGCTCTACCTTCATGGAATAAGGGTGGATTTTGACTTTTCTGGAAGTTCCCTCCAAGCCCAAAGCCGAAGCAGAGCCCCTAGAACATGTTGACTTTGTAAGTTTTGAGGAGATTTCCTCCAAACCCACAACCTAAACGGAGCCCTAGAACAAGAAACGCTGAACCAACTTAAGCTTCGAGCAGAGCAAAAAAGCAGGGCCCGACAGCAAGCGACCAAACAAGCAAGCAAACGAACAATCACCCACCACACACACACACACGCACGCTTTTTCTCAAAAGGACGATTGGAACTCATGGTTGGCTAAGCGTCGGTTACGAAATTTGTTGGATGTGCTTGCCAGTTGTCCATTGTGCAAGGTGCTGGCTTCCCTAACATGAAACAGACTGCTGCAACCCGTGCATGAATGCACAAGAAAGCTAGCAGTGGCATAGCCTGGCTGTCATGTGAGTACACAGCGTCCCTTCGAACTTGCTGCAAGATCAGTAATCCACAGCGAGGATAATGACAATATACAGTAACATATACAGCGGCGATGCTACAAGCATTGGCTACGTTCGGAATCACTGCAGGTTCGCCCAATTGCATCTCATTGGATATCACCTGCTCTTGTTCCCTGTCTCCGTTGGTCCAAGACTTGAACGAGCTGCTTGCACCCCCTGCATGTGAAAGGAAGTAATGGGGCGAACGCCTATGTCAGTTTGCACATGACGCTGGGGAGGAACCCCCTTAACCCACGAGCGAGGGCAGTTCACATGCACACCCACACACACACACACACACGCACCAGTAAAACGCCCTAAGCCCTTAACGCTAAAAGTGTAATGAAGCTACAGGCAGCTGCGGATCGAGTGTGTGAAAGTCGTCGCCCCGGCGCAGCTCCAAGAACTGGTGGAAAGTGCACACCAGGCCAGTCCCGCATCTTGCGCTCCTGGGTCTTCCGAATGGGTTTAGCAGGGGGTTTTGGGTTTGGGGCACTGTGGCGTTTATGGCATTTAGGATTTAGGGGAGTCCCCTTGACAGTCGTTTTGGTTTTCGGTTTGGGTAGGTACCATTCAGCGGTTCACGGTGCTAAAATGTGTCAAAGGGTTCTGGGTGGAGTGGGGTTTGGAGGATTTGGTCTGTGCTTTGAACTGTTTGGTTGCAGGGCTTGCTGAATGGCTCCGGTTTCAGGGTTTACGGGCTTCGGGTCACGGTATATCTGAATTGGGCGCTAACAACATTGAGAGGCCTTACATAGGGGCGAAGGATCTAGGTTAATGCTTGCTTTTGGGATTGAGGCTTAGGTGCCCTAAAAGAAACCGCTCCGTGGCTTCGTGCTTTCGAAGCGTGCTCTCCCGCTATAGGCCCTATAGGCCCTACGTATCTATGTTACAGTATACCGATATACGGGTCAAGCCTATTTAAGAACTAAGAACAACCCGTCCGCTGCACAGCAAGCCAAAGCCTTGTAAAACAGGAAGGCGGATCTGCGAGACATTCGCTCGGATGGCCCGGCCCAGTTCTAGCAAAATAGGTTAATGTGTGTTGGACTGATCTGCCTTATACCCTAAACCCCTGTAGCTCGGGACGTCTATTGACATGCCAGCCTTGAGCGAGTGTGCGGGTCTTTATAATCGTTGAACGTCGTTTGTTTGTAGTGGTTCCTTTAAAAACCCTAAACCCTAAACCCTGAATCCTGAATCTAGCGCAGAAGCCCTGCAGCCAGCCTCGGCTTGAGGCCCTCGGGCGCGTGCGTGGGGCCCCGCGCCCGGTCACAGAAGGGTTTCGGGGCCCAGGTTTCCGGGTTTACGTAGGTCTGAGGCTAACTTGGGCGGTGCATTTTTATGTTTGATGTTTTGGGATTAATTATATATATATATATATGTATGTGTATATATATATATAATATACGGTCTTGGCTGAATATGTCTAGTCATTGAGTCGACAGCATTCGGGACTTGGAGCTCCCTGGTGTCGGAGTCAACGCACTTCAGGTTTAAAGGCGTAGCAGGTGTACCCCTTTGGAATTGATGGGAAATACGGTGAGACAGCAGAATTATGGGGAAGATGCGTGCCAGCGCAGGATTTTAAGATTAAGCAAACCTCAATCCGTTGCCAACTTGCCGGCATGTATAATACTCCATACGACAGCTGTAAGGCTGTAAGGGCTCCTTTCACTCGTCAGACCGTCGTGTGAGACCTTGCCTGGCCGGTGTCAGTTTGCATGTCAAATTTCGACATTGGCTCCTTGAGTTTTTGGGGATCTGAGCTGACTAGGTTTAGGTTTAGCAGCTTTCAACGAAAGTTCGCGTTCGGCAGCAATGCCAGGCTCGGTAGGGTCGGACGTAGGGTTTGCAGGTTTCCGGCTTAGAGTTTTTGGCGAAGAGTGAGCAACATGTAGTAGGATTTTCAATTTTCCAGGTTTGGGCATGTTTCGATGGAGCGTCCAGGTACGACAGGGGGAAACTTATCAGGGGCGGATCTGCGCATCTACAACCTGGACCTGAGGGTCGTGGTTCATGACTCCCAAGTCCATCAGACGACATGCCACCTTGCGGAACTCACGGTGGGATTGTGGCTCGAGTTGAACACCAACTCATGTCACTGAACAACGAATGACTGCATCCTAAATCCAATTGCGTTTGAATAAACCGTTTAAAGGTGTTCGAGGGCACCTGAGCTCCCATGAAGCGACCCACCTGCTCCCTAAGACAGAAGCCCTCAACCATGCGTGCACCAATGTAATGCACCGGCCCTCATGGTGACTTCTTCAGGCTGCCCAGCCAGACGGGTTTCGCGTCATGCGCATGCCCCAACCCTCAGCCACTAACCCTTGAGGCTATCTAGAAGCCCATAGAATTCGCATACCCTAACTAACTCCTAGCGAACCCTATTTTCAGACACTTACACCCCGGCTGCTTCTCCGAGTGCCAGAGTTTGCGCCCTGGCGAGTGAGACCTGAATGGCATGGCGGCCGTTTCTCGCGCGAAGACGGAGGTGTCTCGCACGAAGTCGGAGGGCGAGATGAAGGCCAGCCTCAGTAACAACAACAGATATGTTTTGCGACTGCATGCTTTATTTTCCCTTTGCTGCGACATACCAGAACGGTCCTTGCTCAAAATACAAGCCTGAATACTTATATAGTTAGCTACACTACAGTAGTTGTTAGGCTTCCTTACTTCGAGCACAGCAAAACGTAAACCACAGCCCCTGTTCAAACGATGAAGAATGAGTAGAGGCCCAGTGTACTGCCGTGATGATCCTTTGTGCTTTGCCCTCGCTCAATGTTTATGATGGGTAGGTTTCGGGCTTCATTCCCTGGGTACATAAGGCCACTTCGAGTCCCTCGACGTAACAGTTTAACCGGATACATCATCGTTCAGGATTTGGTAAGAGATGACACGAATGGATAAGCTTATAAATAGCTTGGCCCGGCGAATGGAGGACACCCACACAATAGACCATCTGGACATTACATGGTCGGATTGCCTCTATAGTAGTGCATCGATGCAAACATGCGCCGTCGTTACAGTACTCCAAATTCTGAGCGCGGACCCTCGAAACCTAAACCTCACAGAATCCTGAATCCTGACGACCCGGGGGTGCGCCCAAAAGCCTTGACAACCCCCCAAAACCGGAGCCCGGCATCTGTTACTCGTCCTAAACCCACAACCTGTCACTCTGGCACCCTAAAGCCCTGCGGAGCCCTAAAGTAATTCCACACCTGCAGGGCAGACTGCGGTCTGCTCCGCCACGAAAGCTGAAATGCCCCGGAGGGCCACAAAAGGAACCTGTTTTCAAGTCGTAGAGATTAATCCTCTTCAAGGACACACTCGAGCCAAGTCCAGTCAGGACTATGTGAAAACAAAGGCGAAGCAGGAGCAGGGACTCTGCTCTTGCAAGGCTTCTTTAAGCGGTACTTCAGCTTTACGATCCCACCGACGGGCAGATCCAATGCCACATTGAGCACACTGCCAACGTGAGTAAGTCCGGCTGTAGACCAACTTATGCGAGTCAGGGTGCGCGGCGCACCAAGTCGCAACAGCACTAGCGGTGCAATCAGCATCTTTGCGAAAGGCATCAGGCGTGCCAGAGCAAACAGTGTTAGCGAAGTTCTTGTGACACTCAGCCCAGCGCCAAGTCTTACAACAGGCAGTGCAATAGAGCAGGCCTTCGGCCAGGGCAGCAAAACACTTACCAAGACGACCATTCCACAGCAGGACGTGCCCACCATGGTTCAAGGCAGCAACAGCAGCAACGTTCTGACGAACGCGGTTCGCATTGTTGTGAAAGTTCGGCTCAGAAAGCCATTGACTCTCGGGCGTATGCCTAAGGCGACAAGGAAGACGTGTGATCTTCCAACGCTGCTTCCATTGTTTCTGAGTGCGACCGCACTTTACGCAGAAGGCTCCCTCGGAGCGAGGGCAAGCACGAAGCACATGGCCATTGCAATTCATTTGCCGAGGGGGCGCACGGTAGCAAGCAGGAGGGTGAAGGTGAGGCGATACCGAGTCAAGGCAGCACCTTCATGCCAACGACCGATGTAAGTTTTGCCCTGCGGAGCCCTAAAACCGAAAAGCCCAAAAAACATCCAAACCCTCGAACCCCTTCAGAACCCTCAGCCCTTCCTGTCCCAAAAGCCTAGACGCCCGGGTCCTTGATTGAAGCCCTCTAAACGATATTTGCGCCGGAACCCCCGCAGCCCTTCCAAGAAGGGTCTATACATTAGAATAGAGCAGAATAGAAAAGGATAATGTAATCCAATACAGTATCATCGTATTGTTTGTATCCATTCATAACGTAACATTTTACCAGTACCAATGAATATCACAGGGTCTAGGGTTTAGGGAGTGATCCGTGATCCCATAGAGGCACGCGCTCGCAAGTCGAGCAGCGTTGGCCTGGGAACCGGCCGTAAGAGCCTTGTCTCAAACATGGGGATTTCAGGGCTTTGGGGTTTGGGAAATTCTTTGAGGTATAGATAGAGGAACGTAGGGGTTAGGGTTTTGGGGTTTGGGATGTTTGAGGTTTGGGTATAGGAATGTAGAAGTTAGGGTCTGGGGGTTTGGGGTTTAGGGTTGCAAGGTTTAGGTCAGGTTCAGGGTTTCTCGAGCCCTTGAGAGAGCGACAGGGTTTGGGTTTCAGGTTCAAGCGAGTGTTTTTCGGCCCTTCCGAACTTGGGAGCGAAGCTACCGATTCTTTACACCCCACAGCTAACAGAAGACGAAGACTGTAGAAGAACCCGAATGCCACGAATGGAAATCCAAGCCTTAGACAAGCCCCCACGTACACCGCATACCCTACCCCTTGTTGAGTTAGCACACCTAAGAAAACCGGAATGAACCTGCACAAGAACTAAAGCCTTCACATGAAACTGGGAGAACTCTAGTAAGCTCTCATCCCCGGACGAAGGGTTCCAACCCAGCCCTCTCCGCAATCACCAAAATGTAAAGAACAATGACATAAAAGGACAAAAAATGTCGCGCCATCCGGTTGCTGTTGACTCGATAGACCCTAAACCCTAAGCCATAAACCCTACAAAAGCCTGAACCCCAAGTCCTTGCCTGGTTTGTCCGAGCACGAGTGTCAAAGCCCAGCTCGTAGCAGGAGCAGTGTCGGAGCAGTCCATGAGGGCACTCTGCACCGGGCACTGACGCCGGGTGTGCATTGTCATTCTTGTATTTTGTCTTCGGGGCCTGTTGAAATGCTCTGCTAAAGGGGTAGCAGAGCCGGGCTTATGGGACCTAGATGGGGGAGGGTGGCGCTTTCGATTTTTCGGCGGTGCGATGTCGCATGTACGGTCAAGCCTGTCAGGGCTTTGGGTCGAGCGTTTACTACTTTGCATCAGCGGACTTGCCTGGCAGCTTCGGGGAGACTTCCGGCTGTTGCGGTCGGGGTCAGTATGATCACTGACGATCCGAATGGCTGCGCCCATTTCGCCGTCAGTTTCAGCAGCCCACACGGCTAAGCACAAACTCCGAGACTTCAAGTCGGGACTCTGGACGACATTGAGCAGCGTGCATCAAACCGCGGCTTTAGCATCCTTCTTCCCGAGCAGAAATTTTAATTTTGGAGGAGGGCCTGAGTTGGGCAGTAGGATGCTGAGTTACAGAGGAACGAGGGAGAAACCCACACCAGACCATCGGTGACGGTCGCAAACCCGAAAATCCGAAACACAATCTCAACAGCAAAGCCAGCAAAGCATACTCTCAAAGTTTAAAGCCCTAGACTCTAAACATCTCTCACCGTCCAAACCCATGCAACCCCCTGCCCCGCTTCCGAGGTCTTTCACGGATTGCAGTGTGCATCAAATCGGTCTCGCAGTGCTGTCCGAAGATCCAGACTGGAAGCTGTTTTGTCGCAAGCTTTTAGAGTTTCGGGTTGAGGGTGACGTTTGAGGTCTTGAATGGATTTAGGACAGTATCGGGGCTCAATTTTGAGTCTTGGGCTTAGGGTTTTAAGTTTCAAGTGTGGGGCTAAGGGGCTACGGTGCTTTTGGCGGCTTCAGCCGCAGGGGAACGTTCCGAGTGTCAACCAAAGTTAGCAGAGACTGAAGAAAGCGCAGTAGCTATGCCTTGCCGATACAGCTACCTTTCGTTGAAAGCTTCAGGATTCCGAAGCCATAAAGGCCTCTATACCCCCTAATCACTGTCCAGCCAAGTTTGCGACCAACAGTACACGACTTAGTCGGTTTAGTAACACACCACTAGCACTAGTAATGACAGTATTGCCCGGAAGACGCTCAGGGAGTAGCAGTAGTAGCTGTGGTGATGGCACGGTCGACCTAGTCGTGAAGCAGCAGCAGCAGCGGCGGCCAGCGCAGACGTCGTTGTCGCCGTCGCTGCTGTTGTGACTTCCAGACACGGTAAGGAAGGGGCCACCAGAAGTTCATTTCAATCCAGAAACAGCAATTGATTGAAAGCTTGCGACACGTTGTCGGACTAGATTTAAACAGTTGCCAAAGTAGCGTTAATGACAACGGGAACAAGCTGTATTTTCCCCCGATGCTTCACCATGCTGTCCCTAGCAGGGGCCCCCTTCCCTCTCCGCGCATGGACAGGGAGACCTTGGGGCTTCAGATGTTGGAGTTGCTTTATTTCCCTGCAACATCAGGGCTGGAAGACTGGACGCCAGAATCAACTTGTGTTTCCGCCTTCCATGCTTGTTGTATTTACTCCCCGAACACTCAGCCTTCAGCTGGCTTCTTCACAACAGTAGTACTGTAGCAGAAGTAGTAGTAGCAGTAGTCGTCGTCGTCCTAGTAGTAGTAGTAGTAGTAGTAGTAGTAGTAGTAGTAGTAGTAGTAGTAGTAGTAGTCAAGCTTAAAGGGAGACCTCGGCGGCCCGAGGATGGACGATCGATTGAAAAGTCAGGCGGCGAATGCAA
>CAJNDV010004358.1:10246-43246 GCA_905221635.1 Symbiodinium sp. CCMP2456 | reverse complement strand
GGGGGACGCGAATAGAACTATACCCATATATATATATATATGTACGCATGTGCGCGTGTCATATGTGTATGTGTATATGTATATACATACATATTTTGCATGCATGCATGCATGGATGTATGTATGTATGTATGTATGCATGTATTTATACATACATACATACATACATACATACATACATATATATATATATATGTATACATACGATATGTATACATACATACATACATACATACATACATACATACATAAATACATACATACATACATACATACATACATACATACATACATATACTCGAGTTTGTATGTATGTATATGTGTATGTATATATATATATATATGTATACAATATATGCTACCGCCCCCTCAAGGATCTACCGTTTTCGGGTGTTTGAGAGCTGGATGCAGAAGACATGAAGATTCGTTTGGATTTGTGCTCGTGTGGGCATCACGACAGCATGGCATGAAGAAGACGCGACAGCAGGGGTTCTTTTTTTGGCATAAAGAACGGGTGAGAACGCAAAAAGGTTGAAAACACTTGGTTTTGACTTTGCTATAAGTTAACCCACAGAGGGAAGCGAGACTGACTGGTGGGATAGATTCCAGAGGAAAAAGACTCAATGTAAGCCAAAAGAACGAAAAGAGGAAGTTAAAAGAAACAAACACGTGCTTTTCTCTATTCATTCTCTTGTTTGAACGAACAAAGTGTATGAGTGATTAGTTCACTTAAACAAAGCCTACAACGTGGAATGATAAAGCACCTAATTTTTGACGGTACGTCTTACGACTTTTACAATTACATTCTATGGGCTGATTGAATTTCAATATCTATCACGTGTTCCTTCCTTTGCATCCCTTACCCTTCGTTTCTTGTTTTTCCCACCCGCCCAGCTGACAGAGTCGCACCGCAGAGAGTTGGCCGGAGACTACACAGTTTTTTCGAGGTGAAGATGCAAGGACAACACATGCTCCCGTCAAACAAACACACCCACAGCTAGCAAAAGGTAGAAAATAGGAAGATACCCAGAGAAAGGTCTTCAGTTCTTGATTTCCGGCGAGATCAGATTTTGTACATTTTTGCCCTTCTTATGATGTCTTGCTGTAAGAAACAAGGAAAACAAGGTGCATGAACAAAAAGGAAGGTAAGGGCCAACAAAACAGACATCAGAAGGGTAATCGGGCTCATTATTCAAGGCTGGCATACTTCGCGTACCTAGCTGTATGACAGGCTGTCATCATGCATAATTAGTCACACGATTCAGGATACACCAGGTAAAAGAACTCATTTCATGCATTTTTTGAATACTGCAGCCTTGGCAGAGGAGGCTACTCAGGCTCAGAAAAGTCACGCTGATGATTCGTGCTGATTGCAGTCGTTAAAGACTGACAAGCGTCTATCCAGCTTCGTCTCTGTGAAGAGCGCCAACCAAATGTGGCCTACCATCTGCCGGGAAACAACACCAAGCAGCTGCTTGCGACCTCAAGCGTCACCCTCTCTGGTCACAATGCGGCGGTGTTTGCATGCATCCTGACACAGTTGGCCATGCATCTTCGCTCTGGATTTGAGCTCGCGACGGCCTTTTGTCACAGGGATGCAGTCAGTCTCTGATGGGCTTACCACTTCCCAACCATAGATCGAGTCAGGCCATCTGTGTCATTTCAGAACGTGTCAGCTGCTTCCGATGTATTTGGTAGTCCCGTAGGCCTTTCAGCAAGTCTGACAACATGCTTGACGCATCCAAGGCTCTTCAGGCCCGCATGCCCGCGCAGAAAGTCGGAGTTTGTACGCCATTGGTTTTTCAGGGCAATCTGTCCCAATTGTTTTCCAGCTGTCTAAAGACTTGTTCATGCAGCCAGCGGAGGGGCACCAGTCAAAGGAATGGCAGCGCGCTTGATCCAAGGCTCTCCAGGCCCGCAGAGATTCGGAATTTGCATATTGGTACCAGGAGGACCGGCTGCTCCTGATGATCCCCCTAAACTTGCGTGCAAACCGAACTGCAGCAAAGGCTGGTGGTAATGTTTCGATTACGTCATTCAACTCCTGAGGCTGTAGAGCTCGAAAAGGTGTCAGGTGAGGACGTTGTGTAATTCGAAAGAACTCCATCCTGTCTTCAGGGGGTTTTGAGATGCCTTGAAAGGAGACAAAGTGTCGTTTCCTTTTAAGGTCCTCGCGAGAGCTTGATGGCAAACGGCTGGAAGTTTAAGACAGGGAAACAGCAGGAGTCTTGCAGTCCGGCCGCCTTTTGATCACCTCAGTCCGTCCTTAGTCCAGGAGGTAAGGAGATCTCGATCTCCCGCGTGCAGTTGACTCGCTGTCAGAAGAATCCAGATGGAGTGTGAGGGAGGGTCGCTTAGATTTTTGAAAACTGTCGGGGATTGTGAGTTGTCGTACAGTTTGGTGTCCATAGAAGGTGGTAAGACTGTGATGGTCCAGGTGGTTGGGGTCGTAGGGGGCTCAAATCCTGAAGTTGCAGGAATGTGTTGAAATGAGTGCTATTGTTAACTGCCAGTTGGGGGCACCAAGCTGTTACTAGGTTTCGTTCACCAACTTCCCATGTAATAAAACTCGTGAGGAGAAAAGTATGGGTTTGTACTGGATGTCATGAAAGTAGCCTTTAAGGAGGTCAGGGGAATCTAGGCGCCAGCCTTCTACAGGACCTTGTGGGTGCTCGATCCAAAGTCTTCCCTTCTTGTATTCGGTGAGGCCTATGATTAGGGAAGGGCAAAGGAGTTTCGAAGGTCCTTGTGAGGAGGTTTGCCGGGGCCAGTTCTTATAGAAAGGGCGGTGAAGGGGACAGGCTCAGGTTGGCTTGTAGATACAAAGTTTGCAAGTGTAAATGACACATTTGGTAGGGCCGGGGAGAGTCGGATAAGTTGGGTTAAGGGCCTAGGATGTTGTCCAGCAACAATAAACTTGTTACCCCCTTCATCTGCATCCCAGAACTTATTAGGAATCTCAGCCGCGAGTCGTGATAGCCTGACATTTGGCTTTGGTGTCAAGTTTGGGTAGGGCTGCCAGTAGGGCTTCAGCATCAGACTCTACTCGGCTTTCTAAGTTGCTCTTCGCAGGGGGGCTCTCATCAGGCTCAGTGGGATGCATGTCGATGAAAGAGAAGAAAGGACTCGAGCCAACAATCTACAGGGCAGTATGGCTGGGCAAGGGCAAGGAGACGGAGGCAAGGAATAGGGATCAAGTGTCCATCGCAAATTTTGGAGCCTGCACCTGGACTGAGATCGGTACGAATTAGGGCCGGAGCCATTACGAATTAAGCAGGGCACGAATTATTGTGGTTGTGAATTAGAGTAGACTGCAACTTGGAAAGTGGGTAAAACAAAACACAGAACAAACCAAGACAAGGATGAAAGCGGGGCTCCTACCTTCAAGTCACCGTTCACTGTGAAATCCGAAGAGATATGCCAGTGCTTGCTGAGCTCTCACATTGCTGGGATCAGAAGTTGGAGGCCATCTTGGTCCTCCTGGGGGCATCCCTATGCTGTCAAAGAGTTGTAGCTGCTGGCGCGGCCCCATGCTCTCACTTATTCTCAGAATCGGCGGATCCCCAATTGCCGATGGTGGCCCAAAGGACTGAGGCATCGTTGAGGGCGGTGGCTGGGCCATCGGTGTGGTAGTCGAGGATGAGGCTGGCATCTGCGCCGTGGCGCTCGATTGTGCCGGCTGCGAAGTCGCAGACGATCCACCTGGTGGGTTAGGCGGCGGTGCTTGAGCGGGCATCGCTGGTGTAAGCCTGTTCAGGATCTTCTCTGTTCCAAGTGGTTCTGCATCTTTGACAGGGCATCTGACTGCCTCTTCAACTTCTCGTCGTGGTCCCTCAGTGTCTCCTGGATGGAGTTGGTCATTCCTCCATGTGCTCATTGGGTGGTACTGACTCCTTGGACCTGGTTGAGGTTGTTGTTGGAGAGGCTGCACGCCTGCTTGACGTGGTTCATCAGGGCACGTTGCTGTGTGGAGTGTTCAGCTCCTCGGTCTTTTTGCTGTTCCTGCTTCTCCAAGCATTGTTCCACAGGCCGATGACTTTGTAAGAGAAGTCCGGTCCCATGCTGTCCCCAAGTGTGGTCAGCTCCACCTGGACCTTCGTGAGGATGTCGATCACCGCATCCATCTTCTGCACTACTTCTCCTTCAAACCACTGCTGCGAGCTTCCTTGCAATTCATCCAGGGAGCTCTGTGCTGTGTGGGCTTGTTGGGTCAGCAGCTTTGTGGGCTGCAGTGCCAAGTAGAGCCTTCTAAAGCGAAAGAGCATGGAGTGTTCGTCATGGGACCTTGATGGGTGCATGATGGCATCGAACTGATTGCACCAAATTACCATGCACGAGGGTTTTGTTGGCATCGGCATTCAGCATCTTGCCCACAAAGGCCGGCAGGATGCCCATAAGGTGGTCGAATGTTGCCGATGCATGAATCTGTGCTATGACTGACAGCTCCTTGTTTTGTTGCTCAAGAAGCGACTCCACCGCCTTGGGCGAGAGGATTGTTTGCATGCATTTGTCCAGGAGGCCGTCGGCATGTTCACGAAGGGCTTCCTGTTTCTGCTCGCCGTCCTGCATATAGGCCGCGATGGATTCAGCTACTGTCTTCTGCAGCTGGGTGACACGGCGGTCAATGTAGGCGTAGACCAAGTGAAGGATCCCATAGCCAAACACAGTGATTGCCATGCCGAAGACTACCAGAAGTTGGCTCCAATCGTCCGGCTGTGTCAACTCACGGACCCAAGCAGGGAAGCTGAATGGGAGGACCATGGTTACGGAACATGGAGGATGTGGGTGTGAAGTGCGTGAGAGCACTCAAGTATAGGCGTGAACTAATCAGCATGGCTACTGGGCTGCCTGTTTAAGCAAATCAAGAACAATCAAGCTACAGATCGAGTACGAGTCCAAATGGGGGTAGGCAAACTTTATGTCGCATCCGAAATTAAAAAACCGCACGAAATCCTAATGGATGCCGTGGTTCTGCTCTTGGACTCCAGGTTTGCAGCAGAAAGACGTCTATGTCGTTACAAAATATTATACAAAGACCCCGCCAACTACAATTTACTTGGTCGAGTCAAGTCAGAAGATAAAAACAACAGGTTGACCACAAGACTGGAGGAGTAAGTTCTCAAGTTCAGGTCGCATCGGAAATTAAACCTAAAGTCCTGAAAGAGGCCGTGGCTTTACTCTTGGACCCAGGTTGTGCAGCAGGAAGATGTCCATGTCATTACAAATTAAGGTGCACAGGCATTACGAATTACAAATTATGAATTAAGGTTTGTTGTGGGAGTCGGGAGACAGTAGATACTGACAGGAACTAATTATGACAATCAACGGCCCCAGACGTCTCAGACGTCCTGAAAACCTGGCGGTGCCTCGCCATCGCTGTCATCATTAACCTGCAATGTCGTGCCGTCGTCGAGGACAACTTCTCTTGGCGGCCCTCTTTGCGAGCGCCTTTCCTGAGGCACATTGCTCGGCTTGGGGGGCTCGATGACTGGCTCCAGCGGAAAGGGGCTGCGTTGCAGTCGTTGCAACGTGTCCCGTAATTCTGTGAAGGTCTCTGGGTTGACTCTTTGAACATGGGCCTGCAGTGTGTCCGCTCGTTTCTTGGTTTAGGTCTAGAGGTTAATATATTGAACAACATATTTTTCGCTGTTTTTTAGTTTGAATATATGGAATCAACTGAATACATGATTTAAGCGTAAAAGGCCACTGAAAAATAGCAGCAGAATCCGGAGTCGTTCGTGAAGGTCTCAATGTTTGACATCCTTGAAGCTTGAAGTGAGTCCTGTTGTATCCTTCGTGTACTATAAGTTAAGACAATGTAACAGAGTAAGGCGTGCTTGATTTATGATTAAAATTAAAACAATGAGCGCAACAGAACGAACGAACCAAGTTGACACAAACAAGAATATCGACGTGAGGATAGCTTCTGGATGGCCTATGGCTCAAGGAAGAAACAACTGAAACCGCATAAGATATGTTCTCTTCATTAAAACACAGCCCTAGGTTTCTTTATGATCGGCATGTGTTCGCTGCTTCAAAAAACCCAAACAAACGAAAGAAACAGCAGTGCGTGTTCAATTGAATCAAGCAAAACAGACGGAACAAGCAACAATTAGCGCCTCACGTTTAATACAATAAAACACAAAGGAGTGAAGTTAAATGAGGCCGCATGCGTGGTTGTATTGTTATAAGAAAGGAAGAGTGCCGTGAAGATAATTGCCTAGTGCTCTGGCATATTCTATCAATGAATCAGAAACGAAAAGAAATCCGAGGAATGAACAGAAGAGAACAGAGCAAACTGAAAACAAAAAATCATACTGGAACAAGACAGGCCTTTCATCACTCCATTACCTTTGCTTCATCAGTGCTTGTGCTTTTCCATTTGTATCCTTTGGTTTAGAGATCTATAGTGGCCTTTTGTGCAGTTAAAAAACAAGTGTAATGACAGCGGTGTTTTTGGGCTTTTAAGTCAGCAACAATAAGCCACACATGACACAAATAATGAATGAAACAACTGAAGGCGTGCATTATTTATGCTTCGTTTCATCTCATTACATTACCATGGCCTCTTCCACTGTACTTTTGAGCATACATAAAAACATATCGGATATGTTTTCTTTGATGGAAGCAACACGCATGCACTTCCTTACTTTGTTATTTTATTTCACCGAGTTAAACACGAAATCGAACCGTGCATTGCACTTAAATCATCATGTTCGTCTTTTGGAATTAGTTCGTTGTACCAACAGAACAAGTTAATATAATGGAATGGACTCAAACAAGCGAATCAAAGAGAAGCGTGTATTCATTCTGTTTCATTGCATTGAATCTTGCTCTTTTGGGGTTCCTATGGGGTGTTTTGTGTAATGAAATGAATGAAGCATGCATTCATCACTTTCTTCCTATCTTCATCAACTAATGACAACAGAACGAAACAGGAGCACAGGACACAGCTAGCCCCTGCCCTCCAGGATCTACTGTTTTCGTGTGGTGGGGTTCACCCAGCCACAAAACGGTGGATCCATGGGTGGCGGGTTACCATATATATATATATACGTACATACACACACACATATATATATATATATACAGCTATATATATATATATATACATACATGCATACATACATACCTACATACATACATGCATACATACATGCGCATAATTTCGCATGCAGGAAATCGGGATTATGGTGTTTCAAGGTGCTTGTGTTGAACTAGGAAGTTCACTGAGAATTTCCCAGCCTTTTTATGGACACTGCAAAACATGGAACTGATAACAGATGCAGAAGTCATTCGCTTCACCGCGTTTAAGCCAAGACACCATGACTTCAAAAGCAAGAAGTAAGCAAGAAGGGGGAATAGTTGGTGAGGGCAGGATGCACGTAACAGGTAGTGGCAGGGGCACAGGCAAGTTTATGATTCTTGGATTGTTGAGGGTGTTGATGGCGATTGCTTTGTAGAAGAGTCGGTCATGATGCTAAGCGGCGGTGATGATGATGAAGCTAGGTTGAAGATGATACGGGGAGGATGATCACATGTTCTGCAAGTTGCCATTACAACGGTCATCAATATCATCGTCGTCATCATCAACATGCTTCTGAAGCTGGGGGCTAGCTTACGTTCTTGGCTTTTGATGTTTGTCATGGTGATGACGGTACCGTCTTCTTTCCGGTGATAAGGTAATGGAGAGGGCGTGGTTGATCTTGTTATCCAGTAGAAGTTATTGCTTTGTCAATGTTTTCTACTAGGTCAACTAAGGCTTGATGTCGGTGATGCCAGTGGTTGACATTCATAATGGTGTGGATGACCAGGTTCCTGAGGGTCACACAGATGATGTTGGTGATCGTGATGGTGCTGGTGTTGACGGTGCCGATGAGAATGGTGGGTCATGTAGATGGGATAGAACTGTGATGGGGTAGCCGTAAAGAAAGCCAGTGCTTTGTGGAAGTCGTCTCCGCCCACTAAGAAATGGAGAAGACCCGGTTTCGTAATGAGCACGGCGGAGCGCTGAGTGCGGCACGTCCGCTGGGAGTCGAAGACGCCCCGATGGGCTTTGGGGTTGGGTGGTACTAGTAGCGGCATACTTGTTCGCTTAATGTCACAACTCAAAACTATGACCCCAAACACATGGTGCCATGGGAATCACAGACTCGTATGCCATTTGCGTCTGCAGAAAGAACTTGGGCATACTAGGGCCCAGTGCACCATCTGGAAAACAGACTTCTTTAGCACTTGCAAGAGCTCTTGGTGCAGGGCCAGTGTCGATGGGGATCTCAACAAGAAATAGTTTTCTTTAGCCCCATTAAAGCACCGTGATTACGAGTATGTATGTACTACGTGATAAAGTCTTTGGCAGTATATCCCTAAAGCAAGGCATTGATCTTGCCACGTAGGCAACGGTATTGAGCTTTTCCACTCTGGGGGACTCCCGCAGATTCGTACGAGTCGACCGCGGCTCAAGGCTCGGATGTGCAATCGTCAAAAGGGTTCACGGGTTGTTTAGGCTAGGGTTTCCTCCAGAGTCTTTCGGGACGGATGAGTTTAGGCTTTTAGGATGAACGTTTCGTGGCATGTTTCTCAGACTAAACGCCAAATACAAGAATCCGAGAATAGTCCGTCTCTGACCATCAACAATACCCGACGTCTCGTTCGGCCGTGCGCAGGTCAAAGGAGACCCGGACTTCGTAAATCGTAACTCACATCGGCTCTGCTCAGCTTTGTTGAGGAAGCCTCTGTCATAAGGAATCCGAGGTTCAAGGTGGCTGTCTATGCTCAGACGAGTTTCAGATGCCGATGTCTTGATGAAGCTTTTTGGCCTTGCTGCCCAAACTCCACTGCACATGCTGTCCGAGATGTCCCGCATCTCACAGCCACTCAGCCACCTCGGGCCTCTCCAGCAGTTCTTCGCGCATACTTGAAAGAGACTGCAGAATCCAAACCCTAAGCCCTAGTCGCTACCTCAACCGACCACGCGCCAATAACCTCGCCACCACCGAGTCCCTAATCGCAAAACCTGAAACCCTGAATCCATCACGGAGCTGAAGTCAGGCCCGTTTTTCTCAGGGGCAACCTTGCCGAAGGCAAGGCCAGGCATGAAATTTGTGCCACCCAGCCGCGGCATGTGGTCTTAGAAAAGGGGGATCTGAACAAATCTTGATTCAACTGATGTTCCAAATCTGAAGCCTTCAAAGAATATGGCACGAGAATTTACACAAGAGCATGCTCAGGGACTGCGGAGACACTAAATTACTACATGTCCCGGCCCTTCTTATCATCAACGGTAGACCCTGCATGGCGGGTCACGGATATCCGTTTTGGAGGTACATGTATAAAGAATAGACAGATCACTTAAGGTACATTCTATAATGTATTGCTATTTTCGCGTTGCCAAAAACTTCCGAAGGGATCTCTTGCTCTAGGCAAATGCATGTAACCTTGCTCACAGCCTCTCGGGGCCCCATGAAGATCATGGTTCTGCGTAGTTTAGGGTTCTAGGGATACTGGTGCTTGGGATACGTGGTGCGGCATGCAAGAAACTCCGAGACGTATGCGTTGAGACTCGCATGGTTGAGATCTGCGTGGTACGGACATGCACGAGTTCCCTGTGCCCACTAGAATATAGTCAATCAGAGACAGCAGGGACCATTGCATGCGTGCGTAGGTCTCTTTGTCTGGTTCTGGGTTTGTCTAGCAGCGTCTCTGAGGGGCCCGGACCACCACAGCGGCACCTTGCTGCGGAACCGTCCCTTGTCGACGGACTGAGTACTAAACTACTAGCTTTAGCTGGAGGCTCCCACACCTCAAAACACGTACTCCAATGACCCGGTCCCGTGGCCTCCCTCTGTCGGTGAGGTTCAGCGACATGGGCTGAGGCACAGTGTGGGCAGATGATGCCAGCATAATCTTGGGGGTTCGTGTGTTCAGTTGTTGCTTCTGCTCTTGTTCTCTTCTCAACGCCCCCACGACATCCTAAACCCCTTCAGTATCCTGAAAGCATTAAGAGCACCAGTTTCAGGTGCACAAAATACTGCAAACGGCCCTCAAGCATCCCAACACAAGCCGTTTAGCCAATCGTGAAACCTGCAATCGTGAAAGCCCATCGGACCTTAACCGCTGAGTTGAAGCAATTGAAACCTGACACCTAAGTTCACGTAAGGCCCACAAAACCGCTCAACCCCCAAAGCACGTCAAATTCCTGAACACACCTACAACCCCAAAGCCCCAGAAATCTTAATCCCATGACAAGGAAGCCCCAGAGCCTGATGCCGCCAAACACTTCAAATTCTGACAGCTGATAGCCGCAGTAGTAAGCACCAAAGCTCCTTGGCAGAGATGGAAGCGCCACAAACACACTCCAACAATCCAACAACCCAAAACCCTTCAAGCCGATATTGTTATCCTTAGAGCCCCAAACCTTAAGCATCCTAAAAAGCCCCTATAAAACAGAGAGACAGAGAGAGAGAGAGAGAGAGAGAGAACCCCCCACGTTTCTTGCAGGCGCCTTGGCCCGGGAGCAGTTGCAGAAGCCGAAACGTTGTTCAGCGCCTGGAGTGGGGGTTTTGGATCTGGGGCTTTTGCTTGGTGTTGGGATGTCAGGGCTTTACCGGTTTGGGGTGTTGTGACGGATGTTTGCGCGACTCAGGAGGCATTGCGGGCTTCTTGAATTTCTGGGACCTCGCGAGTTTAGTTGGCTTTGGGAGGCTTTGGGCATGTACGGCTTTCAGGTTCAGGGATTATGATTTGTTTGGCTTTTCGGGTTTCTCGGTTCGCTTGCTCACTTAAGCACTAAGTGATTGTGGTCGAGTGTTCGTCCTGGCAGAGCCTTTTGTTGCGCAAGGGTTGGGGTCTGAGTTTTGCTGTAAATTTCAGCTTTCTAAGGGCTCGGGGTTTTGGATGTTTTCCTTGTTTTGCCCCCGAACCCCTGACGGCCAAAGCACATCAACAGGGCTAAGTGTTCCAGCCTTCTGGCAAGCTGCGTAGGGGTTCGGGGTTTATGTTGCCCGGGGTTTGGGCTGACTTAACTTTTGCAGCCTTGGCATGAAGCTGACAAAGACTCGTTTCAACTCCGCGGCATACCCGTCCTCATCCCTCGAGACCTAATTAATCCGGCAAGTCCGAATTGCGGGAGTAAGCTTTACAACCTAACCCTAAAGCCTCAATCCTAAGAGGTGTGGAGGAGCCACTCGACAAAATCCTCAGCCTGATCCCAAGACCCTCTTGCCGGTTTTAAACACTTTGGGCCTGAGATCTCTGAGAACCCAAGCATAGGACCCGTTAGCCCGAAGACCACACACAGAAGCTTGAGCCCAAAACCCCTAACCCCGAAAATATCAGATCCTACCTGCTCAACAAACAGCCCAGCTAGCCCAGTAGACCCGAAACACGCATCACGCTGCACTTTGGAAGCAGTTAGAAACACCACATCATCCCTTACCCATTACATAGCACGACTTGTCATGTTGGCTTGCACCCTCAACGACAACCCCTGCTCCCATGGCGCCGTCCTTACGCTCCCCTGTGCTGTACGCGGGCCTGTGCCTCGTACAGGCAGGGCAAGGCCAGGGTTCGGGAAGGCGTTACATCCGATTGGACTGGGTCTTCATGTGTCGTCGTGAGAAGGGTACGTAATGGCAGCAACTGGGTGATTGTCGGATTGTGCTATGTCCTTCTGACTCCGGTTCTCTCAGAAAACAAGGTCCTTAAATGTATTGAAGCAGACAGACAAGGCCGAAATTGCATCGCTGCTGCCGCCTGTATATAAATAACCCTTCTACTGTAGTACCTTTATATAGACCCTTTTAACTTAGAGCCCTTGTAAAACCCTTTGCCACAAAACCCTCCGAAGACAAGGCTTACCAGCTACTGGAGAGGAACTGTTGGCCGGACTTCTCCGCGCACTACGGCCTTTGCTGTCAGGAGGCTTGCGACTTCTTTTAGGGCTTCAAACTTTTGAGCCCTGTAGCTTAATGTGAAATTGTGTTTAGTGTGGGCCCACCTTCCAGCAAATTGTCGCAGCCCTGAAAAGTGTAGCCCCTTCCAGCCCTACCGGGTACAGTGCGGGGCTGCTGAAGGAGATAAGCGTTTTTGAAGGGCTGCGGGGCCTGTAGAGGGAGATTTGCTCTTTACAGGCATGTGGCAGAGGTGCTCTTTAGAGGGGTGGGGGGAGGTCGCACGTCATAATGCAGTAGTACTCGTAGTACCATCCAAGCCGGGTAGTACTGTGACAGTGCAAGAGTAGTACAGCAATAATCACTAGTAAGATGCTTAGTGGAGTAGTCTCACGTAGCAGTACAGTAGTAGCAGCGTAACATAGTAGTAGTAGTGGTAAGTGGTAGTGGAAGTAGTAGCAGTAGTAGTAGTAGTAGTAGTAGTAGTAGTAGTAGTAGCAGTAGGAGCACTAGTAGTAGTCGTCGTCGTCGTCGTAGTCGTAGTAGTCGTAGTAGTGGTAGTAGAAGAAGAAGAAGAAGTAGTAGTAGTAGTAGTAGTAGTAGTAAAAGTAATAGTAATAGTAATAGTAGTATAAGAGTAGGAGTATGAGTACTGTAGGAGTGGGAGTGGGAGTAGTGGTAGTGGTAGTACCGGTACCGTGGTACTGTTGCACTGCAACAACCAGAGTACTAGAGTCGTAGTACGGTAGGACAGCGGTAGTACAATAAGAGGCTTTAAGCCGTTCAGTGGGGCGGACAAGGGTTTGAAGAGCGTGGAGGCTTTTCTCACTCGATTTGCGAAGGGTTTAGGAACATCCTACAATACCCCCGACAGCCAAGCCTCTGAGGCCTCTTGTTATCCTCAACCGAATATGAGTCGACCATGGGCGTGGGCATCTGTTGAGGGGATGCGACGAGCTAGCCCCAGGTGGGACTTTGGACTGGAGTTCCGAGAAGTATGCTTTGAAGAATCCCGATCCTGGAGCTATTCAGGTGTTAAAGGGTTAAGGGTTAGCCCACTTCCGAGTGCTGCAGGGAATCCCTTCTCCAGAACATTGCTTCGACAATGCCGGACTCACCTTCGAGAAGTGCTGTCGATGCGAAAAGCCTTCTTTGGAGGCATGGCCCCTCCGGTAGTATCCTTTTTTCGTTTTGATCGCCTAGCAGCAAGTCAGGAGAACGAACACATGTCGTTTCCATGTGACCCAGGACAGCCTTGGGCAGTGGTACACTCAGCAGTTTTTTGGACCACTTCTCTGTGATGGGCCATCTGTGAAAGCCCATGCCAGCGACTTCTGGGTGCTCGACCGCGGTCAACAGCGGAAGTTGCAAGTCTATGTTTACCCACTTGGCCGCATCTTCAATGCCGACATACTGAACCGGCTACAGCTCGGTGGCTGGACGTCCGGAAGCGAGTGTGACTACGGGCTGACACCTTGCACGGAAGCGCGCTGGAACAGCTTGTTTTCGGTGTATCGACAATTTGCAACGGAGGCTTTAGTGTTACTGAAATTCCTAGCTGCGCCCGACGGTGTGCTCACGGAGGATCCCACTAAAGCAGACCTTTTCGTGGTGCCCTACTTGGCGAAAACCGATTGTGCTGAGAGTGGCAATGCAGGGCGGGATCCCTGCTGGGGGAAGTGTCGCTGCTCTACGGCAGTGAAGCACCTGCGGCTGCAGATGACTTTATTATGCTGGCTACTGCGGGTTCTTCCCTTGCGTTTGGGATCGTTCCCATATCACAAGTATTCTACTGTAAGCTATAATAGCTCCAAGCAATGACAGTGCCGGACTAGACTCCTTTTCTCTTTCTCTTTTTCTGTCGCACTCTCGCTCGCTCTCTCTCTCTCTCTGTTTCTCTCTCTGTCTCTCTCTCGCTCTCTTTCTCATATATTGACACACGCACACGGACACGGACACGGACACGGACACGGACACGGACACGGACACGGACACGGACACACACACACACACATGCACACTTATATATATATATATATATAGATATAGAGCGTAGTAGTAAACTTAGTAAACATGTAGCGAGTGTTCTGCTCTGTGGAGGCATCTCTTCGAGTCCTTGCCGCACTATTCCTGGCGGACGCGTGCGCGCCACCTCTTTCTCGCCACAGGGGACATCAAGGACCTGCCCGTCGAAATCCAAGGTCAACCACTGCTTATCTCTTTGGGAGCCTCCTTCTGTGGAGGCCACATTGCCCCTGGGATTATGTGTCGGGTACCCAAATCTACCCCAGTTCACAACGTCTTCCTGTAACTTTTTCTCTCTTCTCGATGGGTTCTCCGCTTGTCCATCTAACAGTCTAACAATGACTATGAACTTACTTATTTCTCTACCTAGCTATCTATCAATTTCCCTGCCTCGCTCTCGCGCTCGCTTTGTGCTTGTCCTAAACTGCTGTTTTGTAATATTATGTATGCTTATATGTAGGTCGACATCTGTCTGTACAAGTGTTTGTTCGTGGTGTATGCATGTCTGTGTGTGTATGTGTCACAAATGTGAGCATATATGAATAGAGGCATATACATAGATGTCTTATAATTTTCATTTACCGAACACAAGCATAGACATGCAGACAGGCTCTAGCGATTACGGCACTTGACTTGACAATCGAGCCTGATTTGGGTGCAGACGGATCTGAATAATAAGGAACCCCCCCAAAACCCTCTAAATTCTATGAAGGCCCCCTACAGTAACAGGAAAAGCCCAGGTGGTACCCAGCCCCAACTTGGACCCAGACCTCCAGCCTGGCGGGAAGATGGAGCTCCAAGAGGGAGCAGGGCGGGAGCCGATTCGGCATGTGCCGTGGCACTGGAGAGCCTTAAGAGGTGAACGTTATAGGAGCCTTATAATCGAAGGTCTATATACCTTATAGAAGCCTTATATAGAAGCCCTATATAACCTAAACTCGGGTTCCCATTTCAAGTCCGGTCTTCTCGCGTTGGGGCTTCGCGGTTTGTAGGGCTGCAGGAATGTCGGCTTCTGGGTTGGAGCTGCAGGGGTTGGCCTGCTGGGAGGGCCCTTTCGGGTCAGCGGCATCCGCTCGTAGTGAAGATCCTAACCCAAAGCCAACTCAGGTGTTTGCCTACTGGTTCGGCTCAAATGACAAGCCGTGGCGCTCCCTGGCCCACTCTTTGGGACAGCCTTTTTCTCCGGGTTCAGGGGTCGATGAATTGCCGTCCTGAATGGGTGCGTACTAGTGTGGTAGGATGTCCTTAGTATGTCTCCAAGGCAGACGAGTCGTGGGCCAGCTGTTAAAGTACCAGCAGACTGCCGGAGCAGAAAAGGCGAGGAAGTCTTTGCTGGTATGGACCGCGGCCCACAGGTTGGACGGATAACGAGCACAATGGATCATAGCCGTTGTCATAGTTGTTCGTCGTAGTCGTAGTAGTCGTCGTAGTAGTAGTAGGCGTAGTAGTCGTCGTCGTCCTAGTAGTAGTAGTAGTAGTAGTAGTAGTAGCAGCAGCAGCAGCAGCAGCAGTAGTAGTAGTAGTAGTCGTAGTGGTAGCAGCAGTAGGAGTAGCAGTCGCAGCGGTGGTTTCTCTTTATTAAGCACTTGTTGCGCTCTCACGACATGAAGATTTTATAGCCTTGTAGAGCCAATATTGAGGCCTAATGAAGCCCTCATTAGGCCCTTCTTCCATAACATTGAGGTTAGGATCCGGGGTGCGGGTGCGATCTTCTTCACTTTTCCGGTTTCGAGATTTGTCTGGTTTCCCATGCCAAGAACAGCTACGGGCCTCGAGGCCTGAGCACTCGAGCGTGGGACCAATTCTTAAGGGTTCAAAAACGGCAAGCGCTCATGTCCGAAAGTGTCGATTCGAAACGTGAATGGGAGCCCCGCCTTGAGATGGAGTTGAGGATGCGGCGTTTTCGGGCCAGACTGAAGAGGATTCATGCATACAGTACATACATGCATAGTAACGCACGAACATACTAACACAACATAACATAAGTAACATAACATGACATAGCATAACAGCAACATAACATAACATACATTATATATATATATGTAGATAGATATGTGTGTATATATATATATATATGTATATGTATATGTGTGTATATATGTATATATATATATATATGTGTGTGTGTATATATATATATATAGAGAGAGAGAGATAGAGAGAGAGTTCTCCCCACTTCATCTCGGTCGTCCGAGTCCCAGTGAGTGCCTAGAACAGACAGTTTGGTATCAAACAGATCCCCAGAGCCTCAATCCCAAACTGTAGCTCAAAATCAACTTCTTGCGCCGAGAAGGTGGTAGTCCACGACATCGGCAGCAACTACGAGGCACGCGATATCTGGCAAACCACCGCTGCATCCCCGCAGATGGTTCTGGAGGAGATGATGAGGCCCTGACAAGGATTCCACATAGAAGTTTCGGTTTGGAGTTTCGGGGTTTGGAAGGAGCTGGATTTGTCTGGCCAACTGGCCTTGCATAAGTATCATGCCTAGTTTGTTTGTATGCCAAAGATCTCCATGCAAGGTCAGTCTTCTGCCCGGTTGTGCAGGGCGACGTGCCTCACCAAAAACGCCTCTTCGCCAGAGCCCGAGAGGGGTCTGCTCAGAAGAGAGTTGCATCACGGACTGCGGCTACGGTACTGGTGGCAGTGGTTGGGTTGATGCAGATGCTGTTTGTAGCAGCGCGAAGGAATTATGGGACTTAAGTGAACGCTGCTACAGTAGTACGTCTTATTTGAAGTGCGATTGCTCGCCGTAACCACTGCTGCCTGCACAATTGCTTCTGCTGCTGCTTGTCGACTGAGTCCGACCGCTTGCCGACCCCTCCACAACCAAGGATGCGGTGCTGACAGGCTGTATTCCGGTGGTTGTGGCATTCCCGTCGCATGTCCCAGGCAAGGCGCTCTTTTGCAGGATTCGGTAGTTTCAGGGTTTAAAGTCAGGAAAGGAGGACGGTGGGGCAGTCAGTTTGGGGATCCCTTGTTGAAGAAGCCCAGCTTCGGGCTTCGAGGCACACAGTTCCACATGTCCGAAGTCACAGAGATGAGGGTTTCCTGAAATACTATAGGGCACCAATTAATTATCAATACTATTTTGGTGGTCCCATACTATCGCTATAGTAAAATATATCCCAAAACCCTATTCGAATATCAAGGCTCCTGTAATATATCGTTAAAGCGGAGACGGAGGTCGCGTCAGTTGGTGGCTACCACAGGGTCCACCTGCGGAGCGCATGGCCGAGGCCTCAGTCAGCCGCTTTCCGTGTATCAGACGGAACTTTCAGGGTTTAGGGGATTGGGGTTTAGGGTTGTAGGCTTCAGGGCTTCGGGGTTTAGGGTTTAGCATTCAGGCGATTATGCAAAAAAAGGGTTTAGGATTGTAGGCTTCAGGGTTTAAGGTTATAGACCTGTCTACAGCCAAGGCTGTGATCGATCCTTGCCCTGCGAGAGAGTGCTGGTGTGCCGTCTGAGTCTGGGGCCTCTGGGGCCTAGATGTGGAGAATTTCGTGTCGGCCCTTTTGACCTGAGGTACCCTTCTGGGATTCGATCGATTATCGCAGCTTCGTGGTCGAGGTCGAGCAAAGTGAGGCCCATGAGTGTTAGAAGGTGAGCCATGTGCATCCATGTTGAATTATATAGGGGTTTGCGCTTAAAGGAGGTGTTATATACGTGGGCAATCTCGATCACCCTTGTGGCACACTCGTCTGGCCTGTGCATGAGGGGTGCTCCATTTGCTTCGACTTCTGTTATGGAGGTAGGGCTCACTACAACCGTTGTTCTAAAAAGGCAGGACCGTCTTGCAAACAGCTGCGGTGAAGTGGTTTCAAAGGAAACAGAGAGCAAGAAATCGACATAGGGTTTGATTGAAACCAGCCAGCTCGTCCTTGTGGCAAGTATTCAGGTAGCAGCACAAAAACTTCTAAGCACAAACATCATCATGATCCCTGTAGCAGATCCCTAAACGCAACATGCCCCAAATCGCAAAGAGGTAGAAGCCGGCCGACTCGTGGAGAAACTGCTGCAGCTGTCCCCAGAAGACCGATCCAGGAATCCGAAGGGGGTTCTTGTTGTAGTGATGGCTACATGCGAAGACAGGATGCAGGATTTGTTGTTCAAGCATTGGGTTTTTATGGTGTTGGGGCGTCGATGCCTTTCGCACTAGACAGCGTTAAACATAGACTTTGAACTTGAAACAGCTCTGTTGCATGGTCGATTCTCTCGGTGGTTTCATAGTCTTGCTTAGCTCTGTAGCTCAACTATTCTGGCGGCCTGAAGGGAGCGGAGGGCCGATCCCGCACAGTTTTCCCCCATCTGTTCATCCATCGATCTCTAACCCTAAAACCCTACAACCCTAAACCCCTTAATATTCCAGACATATACAGTGGTGATGCAAGTGCTGGCATATGCATGTTCACGAGTCTGCATGGGCTGAGAGTGGGTGGTTGAGGAAGTGATGCCGAGTAGATGCAAACCCTTGACATTAGGGAGCAGAACGTAAGATGAAACAAGTTTCACGGATCCTTCCGAGCCGAACTAGGTCTTGGTTGTTTGTGTTGGGTCTAGGCGAGTGGGCTCGCGAAGGTGGCTGTCAAATGGATATTACCTATGCTTGCGCACCTGCTGTTTTCTTGTCTCTATCCTACTTGACAGCGAGCCTCAAAGTGAAACCTACTTTGTGGCGTCTGTTAACGCTTCTTGAAGACGGTATTGTGGTGGACCTTGCCAGGCTTGTCCGAGTGTGAGTGCCAAAAAAACCCCTTAACCCTAAACTCCTAAACCCTCAGAAGCTGTCCAGGCGGCGCGAGGCGATGCGCGCCGCGAGGCCCAAGCTCCGTTTTGATTTCGCCGGGACATTCCCCGACGCCTTCTCCGAGCTGCTTCGTGAGTCGCTTGCCTCATAGTTGCGTTCTTTGACTCGGACACAGAAGGCGCAGGCTGTCGACAGTCTAGTCATTCCGGCGTGTGGAATGAGACATGCTATGAATCTTCTTCGCTTTAGCATATTTGCATTCCGGCCTCTGTTTGAACCCCAACTAGGTGGAGAGTGGCTTCGAAGCCGAGTTGATACAAGTGCTCTGAAGCCTCTCCTGCAGTAAAGACTGTAATTTCAGTTCTCAGGGGTTTCGTGCCTGGATGCTGAGGATCTGGAGCTTTCTCCAGACTCTACGGCCGGGTCGCGGCAGCAGCGTTGCCCAGCCGGACTCTGGGGGTCAAGGATAGAGGGCTTAACTTGAGAGCAGAATAGATACCTCCAAAGGGCTCATCCGGCATGGCATAGATCCTGGTTTGTGGACGGGGGCTAGAGTCGTCAGAGTCTTACCATTTCAGGTCTGTTCTGGTGCCACCTTTTCTCGGAAGCTATGGTCCGAAGCCAAACTCTTGTAAGCTTGTCTGACTGAGATCATATAGGAAGCGCTGGCTCAGCAGCATTGACTCCGAAGCTCATACAGGTCTGGCGTTGAGGTGTTGCTCGGGACGTTTCAGGGTCTCTAGTCCCACCGGTGTCACACCAAGGTCGGCCTGATGCTGGATGCTTCTTGAATCGAATGTGCACTCCCCCAAGTTTCGGTCGCTCGCAGATCTTACATAGACTTTGCAAACGTGACGTCGTTTCATGCAGGTGTGACTGCACTGGTGTGTGCCGTGCACGCGCACGCATGCATGTGTTTGTCTGCAGGTCCGTGGCTTTGGCAAAGTCATGTTTATGTCGATCTCGTCTCTTGTAGGGGCTGCCTGTGAGGACGGAGGCTCGGAACTAAGTTCCGAGCCTTTAGTACTGCGTTTAAAGCTGAGGCACACCACATGGATTTGGCTAGTTGTTGTAATTCGGACTGGACTTTCATGCGAGCAGTCGTGTTCTTGTTGTCCCAAGGTTTATGAGCGGAGTCAGTCCCATTCTCCCCCAAATCCTCGAACCCCTAAATCCTAAAATCCTACCCCTTCCTTCACATTCCGAGGCTGCAAACACGTCCTCACCGGCCTTCGACTGTGGCGTGCCGCCAGCAGTGCAGGACAAGGGCTGAGGTTTGGGCTTCGGCGGCTTCGGGTTTCGGGGAGTTGGAGTTTAAGGAGTATTTAGAGGAGTTGGGCTTAGCGGCTTAGGGTTTGGGCTTCGGGTGTATGTCGCTTTGGTATTGAAAGGGGCTGTTTCATGAGTGGCCTTCCCCTGGTCCCTGGTGTGTGGCTTCTTCCTGCCTTCTTGTTGCTAATCCGTCTTTTTCTTAGTGCCGCCTGCCTTTAGCATCAGGTTGCTTTGTCTTATGCTTGCCGGCTTCGTTCTGCGTGTCTTGGTGCTTCTCTGTTGCTGTCTGCAGACTGCAAGTTAGATACCTCAACGAAGTGCAGCAAAGAAACGATCCTCCGAATTGTCATGTCTCCATAATCGCGAAGAAAGTCGTGCCGGCGGGAGTTTAGAGCTTAGGGTTAGGGCTTCAGCGGTTTCGGATTGAGGGTTCAAACCCAGGTTAGTTGTTACGTTCATGACTCATGACAGATAAAATCAGATGCTCTGGTTCTGAAGGAGGTGGCTGCAAATATGAAGTTACAAGCATGGAATCGCCAGGGCACGCAGATGTACGGGCACATGGCATGCTGCCCAGTCACCTCGGGTAGCTTGGCTGAGCTTGGACTTCCGGCTTCTGAGGCCTGAATCCCGCGCGCAAAGGTCGGAGATGTCGACCTAAATCCTGAGAGACAACCAAAGGTTTCGAGGACATGGACCCCATCCAGGGCGTGAGGTCTGAGAGTTGAACTGAGCCGGACTCCCAAAAAATTCGCAGCCTTGCGAAAGCTTTTGGGGCTGGGTGTAGCAGAACATCGTTACATATACATGTATACATACATGTGTATGTACAACAGGTATTTGCATTCGTCTACAAACATACGTGCGCACTTAAATACATGCCTACACAAATACATGCGCACATGCATACTTTCCGCATGCATACATACATGCGTCCATGCATGCATATTTGCATGCATACACGCAGTGCATAGTTACGTTCGTAGGTATGTCAGTACTTGCACACATAGGCTGTAGTTTCATCTAGGCAACACTGGCAGTATCATTTGCACCTCTCGATGCATTGCTGTTCGAAAACGTCATACCGACATCAGACTATTAAGGCACACCATGACATAGGCGTACAGCACGAGCACGCAGCACATATCAGCAACACGGATAGTAAGCACAAAGACTGACAGTAGCTACGATTATGTATTGTTGTTGCTCTATTATTTACTATTAGTTACGATTGTTAGTGTTCTCACCAGCAGCAGTCGAGTTCCTTGTCAAAGAAAGTGTTCTCACCAAAACGCTTGCCCACCTCCTCAGGGCGACCTCGGTTTTGAGCACCGCCCAAAGAGGACGATCTCGGAGCAGCAAGCGAAGGAGACAACGAAGGATGGGTCAGTGCAGGTTCGTTCCAAGGTTGCAACAGAGTGTGGGTTCGGCATTCAACGTTCTCGCAGCCCCGAACGCTAGCCTGACTGTCCGAGTTGAGAACGCCAGAACCCTGAACCCTACGAGAGTGGGAGCAGACCTTAATGCGTCAGGACGGCCGGATTGTTTTCTTTCTCATCTCAGAGCTCTAGCAGGGGGCTCTAGTGTAGACCTCTGCTGATTATGCTTTCTACGGCGATATTTGTTCCGGATTTCAGCCGTCAGGCAACCTGGGTGTGTCAGACAGAGACGCCGCGCCGCAGCTCTTCTGCCTCAAAGTGCACTCCGTCCACGAACCGCCGGACCCCAGACGCGCAGAATATCTGCAGGCCTCACAGCACATCTTCGACGGTTGTTGGTTTAACTGTTGGTTTGGGGTTAGGGTCTGCAGTCCAAGGTTAGGGAGTGCAGCTTCCTGATGAGCCGAAGCCAGCGTTTGATCCAGGGTAGACCTCTGCAGGAAACTGTAATGCCCAGCCCCCATGTCCGGAACTGTGCAGGCACCAGCATCACCAGCGACACCCCCTGCTGGCGCGGCATAGTGTCTCCGCTCGGCAGGCAAAAGAAGGTTCTGCCAGAGCCGAGGGGTGTCAGTTGTTCAGCGTCATGATTGGAGTCAACATGCAGACTAGGCTTGCCGGTGCCATCGCACTGGCATCACCTCTAGATCTTGGGAACATATAATCATATAGTTTTGGGCATTGGGATGAATTTAACCCGGTGCCCCCAAGTCGTGGAATCTTGCTTAAGACTGTATAGACCGGTAGTGTTTTGAAACCTTAATTCCTTATAAACGTGAATGTGAAGACACGATCCAAAGCCTTGAGGCTTACTCAGTGGCAGCAGCGCAGTGGCACCATCAGAGCCGCTCGTACAGTTTAGGCCCTAATTATGGACTACGCTTCCGTACTTGTGCACACCATTGCCTGACAGGACAACTTGCTTCAAGCTGTCCTTCATTCCTTGGCACCACTGTTAGCCTGCCGTGATATTTTCGGCGTCGTAAATATCAGGTGGTCGTGCGCGTGCGCCCACCCTCAGGCCAAGATATCGGGTCGTGATGGAGCTATGTGAGCCTAGGTTTGTTTACGAAGGCCTCTCTGGTGGGAGTCTTTGAGGACGATCTTAGGCATGACTCCTGTCAGCGGGTTCATGCTTGTGACACCGTGTGCGCCGCCCCAAACCTTACTACGCTGACGTACAATGCGGGTCTGGATAATTCGCAATGCAACTCCTTAGCCCTGCATGGGGGGTGATTGCAAGACTTTTGCAACGCCCCAGAACCCCTATAGTAGATGCCAGGCCGGCCCGATTCTGGGAGCGAAACCACAGGCCAAGACTCGGTCATGCACTAAGCCTCGCAGAGAGTCGTTGATAGGCGATAAAAGACTGGAAGTTCGGAAGATTCGAGCAGGGTTTCGGTGTCTCTCCTAGCATAGCTAGTATCGGGACACATTGCAAGCACCAAAGTTTCGGCTTGGGAAGCAAGCCGGTTGCTCAAGGGGCTGTCTGGTGGAGAGTCCCTGTTTGATCCGAATCAGTGAAGGCTTGTTTAAGAAAGAATTTTGTTGCGGAAGCTCTCGCGCGAAAGTGTAGGTTCATAGTCTACACTTGATTATGGCATCGGAGCACGGGATTGGAGCCAAGCTTGCAGAGAGCGGACCCATGTAACTTCACGAACGACTGTGGCGCACAGGCACAAGCCTTGCTTCGAAAACATGTCACGGGTTTCGCCACCTTTGGTGATTTTTTTGATCGAATCTAAGTTTTGTTGTTACCGCAAGGATTTGACCAGATTTGTTTGAGTATGCCAGACTGTCAGCAGCGCCGTACCGACCGACTGTCGGAAAGTTTAAAAGATCGACATGTGGAGGGAACCACATCTACGAGATGCCAAAGGCCCCCCACGACTGCAGTGCCCCGCGTGCGCAGGTCGGCCCCACCCCCAGAACTGCAGGAGAGTGGTCGTCATACTATGAGAAGTGGCAGCAGTAGCAACAATGATGTAGCCAATGTCGGGAATTCCTTAAAATGTCGAGTCAAGCACTGATCATGATGCTGCACCGCCGGCGAATTCCCCGCTTGACCAGCCTTATCATCCTCACCGCTATTGTTTTCATGGCTCTCACCCCGTAGAACTTAAACTACTAATATGCCTCAAAACCCTCTTAAAATCGTCCGGAGAGCCTTTGGATTAAGGCTGTGGGACTGATTGAGGGCGTTGCGAAGCACCGGGGTCTCACGGCCCCTCGGCCTGAACTTGGACATGCGTAGTTCTCTAATTCTAGGGCCCCTGTTTAGTTCCCAAAATAGTACGGCACCCTTCTGAAGTTAGAGCTACGCCTCTGACAAGGGGATACGGGTTTTGAGTATACAGCGTCTAGGGACTAGGGCTTCGATCATCAAAGTTTAGGGCTAAGGGTTTCGGTTGCTATTATACCGTTTAATTAGAGTGCTTCGGGTTCACATTTAATTTGAGGTTTCATTCGCCCCGCACAGACTCGTGAGATGCGTTTATATACACACTGCTACGCACATCTTTAGGTACTTGCAGTATTCATACATGTTATCTCTCCGAACCAATTTAGGGCTGGGCACTTAATGCTCCCATCATCAGCACTCATCATCATGGGTGAGAAAAAACCCTGCTGCGACAAGGTGTCTGTGCCGCGGCGCAGCGGCCGCCCAGGTTCTGACGCAGCCTTCTCGCAGTGTAGTACACATATTTTTTGGGGTTTGACCTAAGGGTTTAGGGTTTGGGGAGGGTGAGACAGGTGAATGATTTGTAGAGCTGAGCTGCTGCACTACCCTTTTGGGCTCTGGTGATGAAGGACATCTTGTTTCACAAGGCTTTCGATGAAGCTAGCCCAGGAAGTTCACAGCTTCAAGCGCCTGGACTATGTGCTCAGCCCGGATCAGGACCTCGTATCCTTTCACAGGGAAGTAGATGCAATTACTGAAGAGGTCTGCAGTACAATACGCGGCCTCATTGGTACTGTGAGGGCAGCTGTGCTAGAGATGGGGTCTTGTGACCGTAAGACAATAAGTGGTTATGCGTATGATTACGGCTTCTGTTGTTAGTTCTCTGGTTCTTATTGCTTCTGGTATTACGATGTTTTTGTTCATTGTTTTGTTGTTATGCCGACAACGATGACCCATAATAATAACCATGCTAACTCGTGTTACTACAAATCTCAAACTTAATCTTTAAAGTTATAGTTATTACTATGATGACGGTTAGTATCGCTCCTAACAACGATGCTCGTTATTTTTGTTAGGTCAAATGTATAGGAATCAGAGACTGGGGCACGGATTCGCGTTGATGGCTTTAGTTGCTGGGCTGCTGGAACGGGCATGTATTCGTCTTGACGGTTGTAGTTGCTGGGCTCTTTAGGATGTTAGGGTCCAGGGCTGCGGGTAATGTAGTGATGTTTGTGCAGTATGGTTTGCGACCGGCACCAGGCCAGTCAGAGCTGGGTCGCCCGGCATGAATGCCAAGGCCGAAGTGACTGGAACAGTTGCCGGAATGTGGCCGAACTAAATTCCAGGCCGGTGGCAGAAGGAGAAAGTTGATGCATCGTCTGATCATGTTAAATCAGCGTGGGCTGTGGCAGAGTGTAGCAAGGATTAAGCAGAGTGTTCTCACATAGCAGCATGAAATACAGAATAGATAGCCACAACGATAATCATACTACAGAATAACGTGGAAGAACCACCATGTAACACATGATAGCAGAATGTAGTTCCAAATTATGTAGTATTTCACAGTATCAAGAATCATCTAGATCATAACACATCACGTCATCTCTCGTCTTATCTGACCGGGTAGCCATATCCATATCATATCCATGTCCACATCATATCCACATCATTTCTGTGTCGTATCTGTCTTTACCATATCGCAGTCATATCATGTCACGTCCTGCCCTGTCCTGTCATGTAATTTCTTTAATTTGTATGTCATACCATATTTTTCCGTGTCGGATCTTACCATTTCATGTCATATCGCATCATATCATGTCATACATATCATCTCAAAGTTGGATTGCAAAGATGGGGAGCCGATAGGTACACTAGAGAATTCAGACAAGGTAGCTGTATGTATGTAGACAGACACATACACATACACAACAGTTAACAACATATACATGTGCATATACAAATACAAATACATATACACACATAACAACTACGTACATGCATACACACACACAAAATACAAAACAACAAAACATGTATGTCCATGCAGTTTCGGCGACCTATTCCATGTTCTGCGTGTTTTTGTTTTCGATCACAGAGTGTATCTTAGATTTCCGCTTCGTGCTTTTCACAGAGGGTACTTTTCGCCTTCAAAAAGTGACGATCAGAAACTGCGAAAACCTGACAAATGTACGTTGAATCTGTTGCTGCGTCCGTCCGGTTTCCACAGGATATCTGAAGGTCGTCTTTGGTGTTTGTCCACTGTCAGTTTCCTGTGGTGAGACATGCCTGGGCATAGTTTCCGGTAAAGGGGATGAACTGTCGGCCGGAAATTGGGAAAAGCGTGGGAAAAAGTGTGGGAAACCATGGGATTCTTTCAGGTTGTGGTGGGAAAATGTTGGATTTGTCAGGCTTTGGTGGGATTTGTTCAGGTTTTGGAGGTTCTTCGCCATGGGGCGGCGCTTCCGACAACAACTCGGACTTTTTCCGACTGATGATAGAGTGTGATTTCTGCTCTGCAGGATCTGCAGGGTCTGTGTTTCAAAGTGACCGGAAACGGAACATATGATGCTGCGATGCTGTTGAAGAGAAGCGGCCCTGACTTGTGATGTGGACGTCAGCCAAAGCTGTTGTCAGGTTCCTTTGGGTTCCTGTCTGGTTTCCTTGTCCTTCGGTTTGTTTCAGGTTTTGTTTGGTGTTTGTTAGGTTTTGGGGGGATTCTTGACGGGTTATCTTTGTACATATATGGTTGTCACCAAGCACGTGAAGCCAAACAAAGAGCACCGGGACGCAAGTCTCTGGGTGTAGGGTTTAGGGTTTTCATAGAGCTTTAACCGGGGCTTGATACACCAAGTTTTATGACCCGTGACGCTCAGATCAAGTCCTATTGAGGCCTTTACGCTCGGAATCCGTCGGAACCCCCTTCCCGTAGCCGCCCTCGCCTGTGGAGTCAGCCTGCCCTCTCTCCACCTCTGCTCCCCGGAGAAACTCATTACGTGCTTTACACTCCTGTAGGCTGGGTATGCACGTTCAAGCAAAGCAGGTTAATTACAATAGTTGTCTGAATAATGGTTAGCATTTTTGACATTTGCTCCTACAGTTCTACTATAAATAGCCCCTCGTTTGCGGGGGTCTTGATCTGTCCTATCCCTAACCCCAAAGCCCTGAAGCTGAAACCACAAAAGACAAAACCCACCAAAACAAGCAGGTTAGCTCTGAGCCCACACGTGCCTGAGAGCCGGCTCGGCTTAGCAGAATATGGCTACTGTATAGTGGTCATGTTTGGTGTTTTTATTGCCACGTCGGCAAAAAACCTCGCCAAAAATGCTTAGACCCCAGTGCAGTGGCATCGCGCATACGTCACTTGAGAGCGGCATCGGAAGTTGAGTCGAGCTTCGGCTCCCCAGTCTCCCCATTTGGTCTTCAGACCTTACCTGGATGTGTCCGAGTGTAAGCATCAGAAACCCCAAAGACTATACCCGAAGCCTTAAAGGCAGTTGACCCTGAACCTTACACCCTTGGCAGGACCAAGACCAAGTCTTCCAAGAGCTTCGGGCCATGATGCCCTCGGCCACCCCAGGTGTTTCGGGACCGGGGCTGCCTTAAACAGTAGCTATACTACTGTAGTAATAATTAGAATAGGGCTTTGGGGCCCATTTTGCTATAAGGAACCCCCAAAATAATATAGGTAAGTAATAGCAATCCGTTCTGATGCTGATAAATTTAATCATCATACAACAGATCAGGAAGAGCCTCGCTTCGCAGTTTGGCATGCCGAAGCATTTCGTGCGGCTATAGAGGGGACTAGATACGATCCATTTTGGAATTTGTGGCCCCAGGGTACAGGAGGGTGAAAGGATGACTTCAAGAACTTCAAGTCAAGCTGCTTGAAAGTTTATGCCGAAACCCTGGCACCGAAAACCCGACTCATGAGGCTGCTACTCTAGACTTGTGCGCAGTTCTTGCCAAGCTCGAAACTCGAAACTCTAGAAGCGACTGCAATTACAGCTGCATGCCAGTAAACAACTCAAGCGATCAATACGATATCCTCGTGTTTGGACAAACTGATACTACTACCATTGCCGCCACCACCCACCCCCACCACCACCACCACCACCACCACCACCACCACCACCACCACCACCACCACCACCACCACCACCACCTACAACAGCAACAACAACTACAACTACTACTGCTGCTGCTGCTGCTGCTGCTGCTGCTACTGCTGCTGCTACCTCTACTGCTACTGCGACTGCGACTGCGACTGCGACTGCGACTGCGACTGCGACTGCGACTGCGACTGCGACTGCGACTGCGACTGCGACTGCGACTGCGACTGCGACTACTACTACTTGCTACTACTGTAATTACTTGCGTCTGCCAGGCGGTTTGGCAGGACCTCCTCAGCGCACACCTGAGCCCTGCAATGTGGTTTCGGGCTTTACTTCAGGATGCGAGGTTCAGTATTGCTTTGGGTTCGGAAACCCGGACCCCTGACTGAGGGGAAACCCGCGGAGGTGTCAAAAATAACAACCCAATACCGATCCCGGCGCCCGTGCTTCAAACAGTTCGTCTTGGCAGCCGGATCAAAAGGATTCCTGGATCCAGCTTTTCGTGAAGTCTTGCCCATTCAGCACCATGATAATATGGCCCCGCTATGGACCGATGCCGACTCAGAAGGTCCGGAAATGCATGGAGCTCGTGTCTGTGGGTGGGATAGAAGGCCGTCCACAGGCCTACAGAGTCTTGTCTCACAGGCAAAATCATTCGAAGCCTTTATCATGTATTCACATCCTAAAACGAGCAGTAATGGTAAAGTAAATGTTTGCGCCTGTAGCACCAACAGCCACAATCGCTGCGGAACGCGACCAACTCAACTGCATCATCAGGTCTGCCTGCATCCTGGCATATGGGCAGACAGGTCGGCACACGTCAGGGGTGGAATTTTTTTCTCGCCTTTCTTTCTCTTGGAATCTAGGTCGAACTCTTGATTGTACTGCGTTCGGGGTTTGGTTAGCATTTGCTCGGCAGGATCTTCATACTCTACACTAGCGAGACTTGTTTGTAGAAAGCTTGCGCAGGTTCCGGAAAGACCTTCACCATGCACGGAGGACATGCGCACTTGTCACTTTTGCTGTCACCCCATCGAACAGACCGAGGCTGAGCAGCAGCGAGAATCGCTTGGACTTCATGGAACGGCTTCAGACAATGCCTCTACAAGCTTTGATTGGATTTAGCATATGTGGACCAGAGTGAGACATACCTTTCCCCTGAGCCACTCGACTCAGCCACTAGCCTGAACGTTTTGTCTGCATTGGAGTCGAATATGACGGAACAGCCCTTGTCGCTCGCTCGTGGCATTCATGCTGCGGGCGCCCTCCACAAGAACGGGCCTTAAACACAGGCGATCGTCCATACTGAAGCAGCGCTGCGAGACAGACGAGTTCGGTGCTCGCCTCACTTCTGTCCAATCGCGATCCCCCCATACTGAGGGAAAGAAAAACCTGGCTGCCCAGCTAGGCAATATTGAGATTTGTGAGGATGGCGGGCGTGAAATCACACACCCAACGACGGATGCCACTACTTGTGTACCAAGTTGCGCGGAGGTAGAAACATGCTGATGCAGTTCCAGCCCCGAGCTCGCATAAGCGAGCTTTGGTTCCTTTGCGGGGTGCAGGGCTAGAGTGGACGCGCAGCGGTGGAAGTACAGAGAGATCAATGATCCAGAAACCTCACACCTCAGTCTGCCGCATCCCAGTTCTAGTCGCTAGTCTTCAAAAGACTGCAGGACCAAAAGTGTGCAAGGCGGGAAGCACGCAACTCTTGAAGAGAATCAGAAGTACGCAGACCGACAGGTCAGCGTGACGGGTGAAAGGTAAATTAGTGCCCTCAAGTGACAACCTGAGCCGAGTCACAATTCCCATTAGTGCTTGGTGGCCGTAAGCCGCTGTCACTTTCTCACGCAGAACGATTGATCCCGGCGAGTCTTGTCACGACCAGAGATCCAGGATCTGGCGATCAAAGAGGTCTCGTCCCTCGGGTCCTCTATGAGGTCCTCCCCGTGCCTTGCGGTAGACGGTGCTTTGGAGGTGATTGCAACGCTTCAGAGGTTTCGGGGCTTAGGGGATGCCAGATGTCGTTGTCAGACTCCGGTGGGCGGATGTGTTTTGGAGCAGTCAATGAAAAGCGGGGGTTGGCAAGAGAGGTCCTTAAGCCCCATGGCATGTGCCGAGATGAAATCTTCTCAATCAAGCACAACCTTCCCGAGAACCAGACTTGGGTCTTTGGCAGTTTCGCGCTTGCAAATAAATCCTCATAGATGGCACAAGAACTTTCTGCATCCGGCTCCGTTCCAACCGGCCTCTAGGACTCTAGGTAGATGGGACCCCAAGTGTCACAACTCCTCGATGTGTAAGCCTTGGGCAAGCTCTTGACCCAGGTTCCAAAATGAGACACCGGGAGGTTATCCGCCTAATTATGGAGTCCTCCCAAAAGCCATGCAAGCCCCGAAACTTTCGCAGACGGGGAGGTCTTTGCGCTGGCAAGCGCCAGTACGGGCCCCAAAGCGTCGAAGGAAGGGTGACGCGAGCGCTACGGCGAAAGCCTTGACGACGAGGAGCAGAGATGGTAAGAATAAACATAATTTACACTGGATCATGAACTCTTGTTATCATCATTAACTTCTCAGCTCTTGAGTCAAGGGCTCATATTTCACTCCAAGTATCTGGCTTCTGAGACCTGCGCATGAGAGTCAGAACTAGATGTCTGCATTAAATTTAGCTAATACCCAAGCAGGGCCATGCGTGAAGGCATGAGAAACAAGGGGCAAAGAGAGGGGAAGGGATAGTGACGGAGCGGGAGGTGAATAGCCGGAAGTGTTCAACTTTATTCGACGTCATGGGCTTGTCGTTGAGATCTGAGAGTTTGAAATAACTCTACAAGATCCACCAAAAGCACGAAAAGCCTTAAACCCATTTTGAAACGACGATTTCACATGGTCAGACCGTGGCGGCATAAAAGCCCTTGCCAATCCTTGCCCCTGTGCCTTTCAAACCCGTGAAGAGGATGGGTAAACACCTGGGGCCAGAGCTTCACAGGCTTGTGAGGATGTTTCTGTCGAGAGAGAATTTAAGGGAAAGCATGTTAAGTGTTGAAGCCTCCAGTACTTAAAGCCGACAGCCTTTCCTTGCCGTAAGGATGATGAAATCATACAAGAACGGATGTTGTCTACATGCCTTCCAAGCCCCAGTGCATGTAGACTGTATACCCTCATCTAATTGTGCATGCCCTGAAGCGGAAGGTGGGGCCACGGTGTCCCTGAGCGCCGTGGAGATTTACAACGACACCGCGTGCCCCAACAGAGCAGCCTTTTTCCCTCTAGAGCCATTTAAATGGTTGGTTCCTGTTGTTCTACCAGGTCGGTTTTGTGTCGGCACTACTTTTATTGATCCTCTATTGAAAACGAATCCCCATGCAACCGGGTTCGCAACCCTGCATTTCTAACAGACGACTCGGCTGCCCAGCAAAGCGATATTTGTGGCAGACCGGGGCAGAGGTATTCAATTGGCACTACATCGGCCCTTCAAGCAAGTCTTTGCGGCAACCTTCACCCTCAACCCTGGAAGACCTGATTCGCTCTCGCCTCAAACTCGGCGGTTTTTAGCGCTGTAAACGCCTGTTCAACTCGCAAACCTTTTCAGCATACTTTCCCGAACATCCAATTTCAAAGCGCTGAGCACACTTCCACACCAACATCATCATGACCGCCAGCTGCTGCAGCATTGAGCCGAGCCGGCTTGCGTGGGAGAGTGCCAAGGTTTTATTGCATCGTGAGCGGCAGCTGCCACAGCGTTCGGGATTGTTGTCAAGTCTCCCCGATGCCAGCGTCCGGGCAATCATCTTGCATGCCAATGGACACGAGAGCCCACCAAGCCAGCATCCGGGGAGCTGCCATATAGCCATGCTCCACGCATATCCGCTGGGTATTGTGTACCAGTTGAGATGCCTTGCCCCGATGGGGGGGTGTGTGCTGGACATGACATGCCATCCTGAGCTTCAATTTGAATTTCATTTCGCCTCTAGCAGCATACCCATGGTGACCTTCCACGCGCGTTTACTCACCCCAATCGCCCTACTCCGAATTTTCGAGCTTGTTCAGGCTGTCTGCAAATCGTGGCTCCAAGTAGCGAAGGGCTGGACAAGCTTTCCCTTGCCGACGCCCGCTAAACCCTCCAAGCCTGAACTCAACAAAAGAAAGGTATGACCTCCTCGACGGCTCGGCAGCTTGCGCCAGCGAGGCAGCAAGCGAGCCGTCGGGTCGGCTACTCAGTTTCAGAATCTCGGCGTCATCATTGTGCCAGCGCAGACGGCGACCGCGACGACCACGAGAACCACAACCGCGACGACGAAGACGACCACGACTGCCACCACGACCCGAACGACGACGACCACGCCGGGAGAGCACCAGGAGAACCCCTGGCCATGGCCATGTAAGCATCAGATGACCAGCCAGAGCAGAAGACCATCAGCAATCCGCCAGGAAACCCGCGAAAACCACCACCGACCACGAGGGACTTGCGCTGGCATTTTGTTTGGGTGTTGGTGCATACATTCACTCGGGCTTTGTCTGATCCTCCTGGATCCTCTTATGGGTTTACGTTATTGTCCTTCTCCCAGCTGTCGGTTGCGAATGTCTTCAGGCCCCAAAGGGAAGAGGTGGGCCCTGATTGAGATGGTAAAACAAAACAACCTGAGAACCCTGAAACTCAATCGCCCCTGCTCGATAAATGCCCGTGCAACTACAGTAAAACAAGTGCCAAACACTTACACCCTAAACTAGCCCTTGACCCCGACTCCAGAGGAGAGTCATATAAGAAAGCCCACTTCAATCAGTCACCCATATCAGACCCTAAAATCCTAAAGCCTTATAACTTATATCTCGTGGACCTTCAATCCCGACATTGTACGGCTTTGGGGTTTTGTGATTTATAACATATCTCTCTCTCTCTATATATATATATATATGGGGGTTTCCGAAAATTAGGGGTACCTTATTTTGGGGTCCTTATAATAAGGATCCTATTATTTAGGGTAGTATATTGGGGTCCCCTATTTTCGGAAACTCCCATATGTTTATAATAATATAACATAATATAAAATATTATAATATAATATAATATAATATAATATAATATAATATAACATATTATAATAAAATATAATATAATATGATATAATATAATAAAATATAGTATAATATAACATAATATTATATAACATATAATATAATATAATATAATGTAATGTAATGTAATATAATATAATGTAATATAATGTAATGTAATATAGTATAATATAGTATAATAAAATATAGTATAATATAGTATAATAAATTATAATATAGTATAGTATAACCTAATATAAAATAAAATAATATAATAT
>CAJNDV010004347.1:81470-96148 GCA_905221635.1 Symbiodinium sp. CCMP2456 | reverse complement strand
TTTCACGTATCACTTGCATGTTTCCATGCCTGTTGCTCAAGGTTCTAGCAGAGTACGATCTACAGCTGTGCGCCTGTAGTAAAAGAGACTCCTGTGTGCCTGTGTTCCTATACGCTTTAGCGAGGGGATACACGCCCAGGTTACATCTCAGGGGGGGGGGGCGAGGCCTGTCTCTGGCCATGATGACAAGCAAGCCCGAACTTCACCCATTCGCTGTTAAGAAGTATTACTTAGTCTGCAGTGCCTGTAACGGCACCTTTGGAGCTTCAGGCAAAAGAAAAACCAAAGCTAACAACTAATTAGAAATCATGATTATGGACATTCTTCTTAAAGCCCTAAACCCTAAAACCCCTAAACCCTAAACCCTATATCCTAAACCTTAAACC
This sequence comes from Symbiodinium sp. CCMP2456, assembly GCA_905221635.1. Taxonomy (NCBI): domain Eukaryota; class Dinophyceae; order Suessiales; family Symbiodiniaceae; genus Symbiodinium; species Symbiodinium sp. CCMP2456. Next base: position 95,762 of record CAJNDV010004347.1, on the reverse strand, counting down.
CTAAACCCCCTAAACCCCCTAAGCCCTAAACTGTAAACCCTAAATCCCCTAAACCCTAAACCCTAAAGCTCTGGCCGAGGTGCCATGTTCTCGTAGTGGGTCACCGTCACACCGAGCTCTGCAGAGTACTTCTTGCCGGTCTCTTGGGCATCATAGGGTCCATAGAAGTCCTCGCCATCAATGGTGCTCCTTCGTCGTGTTTATGGTTTTCGGGTGTAGTCATTTGTTAATAAGGTATAATCAGTTGTTTGTTAAAGGGGGTAGGCTTTAGGCCTGAAGAAAACAAGTTATGTTCGAAGGGTTTAGGGTTTAGGGTTTATTGTTTAGGGGAATTCAGGATACGTCAAGAAGAAGCTTCTCAAGAGCAGTTGAGGCGCTTGGTTCCGGCCATGTCGCGCCCGATGATGAAGTGGGTGGCACCGTAATTCTTGCGGATGATCATGTGCTGGATGGCCTCACCAAGACGAGCCGCGAGGGTTCAAACTTGATGGGCCTGGTAACTCTTGTAGCATCAAACTCAAGACATGACTGGAAGCAACCAAGAGACGAAAGTTACACGGACCATTGCGCGCATGACTTCTTGAATCCTACATCCAATCGGAACAGGAACTCAACTCTTTTCCTTTGCACCGCACTCTACACACATGTGGAATTCTACGACAACGTCCCTGAAAACGCGGAGATCCTCGCGAGGTCCAGCCATCTTCATGCTGTATGGCAGGTAGGCCCAGCGGAACCTTCATCGTGCTCGATGTTAGGAACAAGAGTTCGGGGATAGGTTGCAAGTTCCGGATGAAAGATCCAGGTGTTGAGGATTTGGAAACAGCCTCGGAGCAAGCCTAAGCACCTCAATCCCAAGGATCCTGATCTATACAAACGTTGTAGCTGCTAACTAACGCCGTGGCTTGGGAATCCCAGATAAGGCGTTTCGTCGTCACAATAAACCGAGGATGTGAGCTGCTCTCCAAACTTGCTAGAATGATGCGCAGCATGTTGGTCTATAGAGCTTAGGATCGCAGTCGTAATCAGTTGCCCTATACACTCGAATCTCGTCGAGCAGCATGGGATATTCCTTCTCGGTCTCCGTCTTCAGGGCCTCATAGGTCTGGATGCGCACGAGGCCATCGATGTCACCCGGCTGAGTGGGTCCGCAAGTGGGATGGACAAGAAGGATGGAGTCCTTCACATCCTTCCTCGACAGCGTGGTGCTTGCCACTCGCAAAGCAGATAGGATCAGGAAACAGCAACCCTTTTCACACAGGCTTGATTGGAGCTCGCCCGGCCAATGTCCCTCGTAGCGCATCGCACTCGTGGCGAGATGCCCAGCAACCCTAAACACTGAACACCACCAACAGCCTTGAGCCCTGAGCGGAACCTGCATGCAAGCTAGCTTGTCCGTCTCTCTGAAAGCCTTTAGGCTGTCACCTGCAGTGCAAACCCTAGGTAACTACTCAGCTTGGCATGCTGCAAAACTGAAACAAGTTATACACCCCATGCCGAAGTTTGAGCTCGTGCAAACATTTCTGGCGTGTGTCTAAGCATTTACCGCCCTAAGCCATGCCGGAGACTTCAGGGTTCCGCCAGCTCTTGCTTGGAGGATGAGGGATTCCTAGCAAGCAGGGTTATAAGTGGACCTTAACTGTGTTTTGGTCATACGTGCGGATGTGTGTGTGTATATATATATATATGCACACATCTGTATTAACAAAAATATATACATATATGCATACGTGTGTATACACGAATGCAGACGCAAAGATAAGCTAGGTAATAGGTCTTAAGCAGGCATCACCATCATCATCAACAACGTTTAGCGAGTCATCATCATCAGCAACGTTTGGCTACCCGCGTTAGTGTCCCTACGCCCCCTAGAAGTTGCAAGTGCCGGGAACCCACAGAAGAACCAGGGATCTGGGCACAGATCAAGAGCTCAAAGTGAGCTCGGTGGATGGGGTTGCGGTTCTGGAAGGCGACCACCTCCGTGAATTTGGCGTCTTCAGCAGTCTCCGGGCTCTTTGGGTTTGCCAGTGCGTGGCCCTAAGCTCTAAATCCGATAGTTCTTACGCTCTATTCCCCGAAGCCTGTTCCCTAAATCCTATTCCCATTCCCTATTCCCGGCACTGAAAACCGAAGCCTTCCAGCCCCTAATGTGAGGGCCTTAATAATTCGAATAGGGTTTTGCCATTATACTACAATTATAATCAGGAACCGCCAAAATAATGTAGGTAATTCCTTATATTGAAGACCCTCTTTTGCAACTGGCCTGCAGCGACTCCGTCATGCAAAGGCTTTCGGGTTTAGGCAAGATACCCTTAAACCGATTTAGACGCGAAAAGCCGAAACCCGAAACCCAGGCCTTCGGGGTTTGGAGACATCTTGGCTTGAACTACCCGAACCTACTTGTTTGTGTAGGGTCCCTGCGCCAGGGTTATATTACGACAGCCTACACAAAAGTAGGTGTATGGTAGTTTAAACCCTATACCCTAAAGAGTTATAGGCTAGGAAGCTTCCGCGTTCCCACAAACCGAGACTGCCAAAGCCCGCAGCGGAGTAAGGGAAGGATGCCAAGCTGCTCCGAAACCTCCCTCAACATCCTCATCAGGGAATATAGGGTTTAGGGTTTAGGGTATAGCTTACCCATGTAGTCTCCATTGTAGTTCCTTTTTTGGGACCCCGCGGAAGCCCAATCAAACAGCCCTGTCAACCCGCCAGCCACAGACCGCACTATAGAAGGCTAATTAGTAGGTACAAGCATGATTCGTTAAGGTTACTCTGTATACATGTACTATAATATTCCCAAAGAAACGTATTGAAGTTAGTACGGCGTGGGCTTATTATGCATATCACGTGCGTATGTGTACGTGTATGTATGTATGTATGTATGTATGTATGTATGTATGTATGTATGATAGTACTAACACTATGCGGGGCTTTGGTTGGCTTGGTTGCAGAACTCTGTCGCAGCTAGGGATGGCTTGTGGCTCCCAGAAAGCCTCACGGCGTCTCCAAAGCCCGAAACCCGAAGCCCGAAACCCTGAACTTTCGTCCCTAGGGTTTAGGGTTTAGGGGTCTAGGCTTTAGGGTTTAGGGTTTAGGGTACCGGGACCCCGAAGAACCTACCTTTTTTAGGACCTATATGAAGAAATCATAATCAGGAGCCCTAAAAGGAAGGTTTTATAGGGTTAGGGTAGGTGCTTAGGTCTTCAAACCCGAAATTCCCCATCCCCAGCCCTCAAACCCTGAGATCCTTACACCCTGAACCCCAAACCCAAAACCCCACCGAAACCCCCAAACTGTCAGGGTCATGTGTGGACATCTGGCTAGCCAAGAACGAGGTCTCATCTCCGTGATTGGTGTTTAAGAATATCTTCACCTACCAAAAGCTACCTTTTTGTAGGGTCCCTGCAAGATCCATATCAGGGTTTGTAATAAGAACCTACGAAAAAAGTAGGTTATGGTTGTGTAAGGTATTGCTTCATCATAGAAGCAGTCTGAAAAGCAGGGGGTCGAGATATGATCTATACAAACCCTATGTTTAAGAATATTCCTGCATCATATAGCAGGTCTAAGATCAAGGGCGTCCGGATTTGATCTATAAAGCATCTTGCAGCATAGGTCTGGCTATAGTCTCCATTGTAGCTCCTTTTTTGGGGGTTTAACCAAGTTTATATTAAGGATCTTATAAGGTAACACCGAAGAGGAACTACAATGGAGATTATAGGTAGGTACCTGATAGGATCCTACATATATGAAACTGGTTTAACAAAAGGGAACTACAATGGAGACTATAGGGATCCTTATGATGCTGATTTAAAGCGTATATTGCGTAATGAAGAGGCTTTGGAGTCTCTGGGCCTTCATCGCTGGACTTCGGGACAAGATTCCGCAGAGTGAAGAGATAAACACATCGCCAACAAATCAACAACAACTGCAAAGACGGCAACGATCAAAGAGGTGAGGAAGATTCCACAAACCACCTGCTTGTTCTCCGGCAGCGTCGCCCGGACCTCAGCCGGGGTCTGCGTAGGGTAGCCAAACCTCGGCTGCTTTGCAAGCATTCGCAAGAGAGACGCTCAGATGTAGATCCCCTGCCCTACCGCTAACTTTCACTTGTAGCTCCAATGTACTTCCTTTGGTTCAGCACCTCTGTTTTGGTTATAGGATGCTTATCATGGAAATTGCTAGCTCGAACAAGAACTCGGGCATTCCAGAGGCGGAACCATGTGGCTCGTCTGGGTGAGTACGCCTTTGCCTTGACCTTTTACTCATATATATATATATATATATATATAAATACATATATATATATATATATAGATATCGCATCTCCCAAGCGGCTTGGGCAGCTCGAAGCCGTGGATCTTGCCGCCGACGTAATACTTGCCAATCTCCTCCGACAATCAGCCGCGACGGCTGGGCAACGTAAACCTCCAAGCCTTCTGATTCTGTTGGTCCACAGTCCCACACACATTTTGCGCTCAGAGCCTCAAAAGACTTTTGGAGCCTAGTGTTCTGCGTGCTTGCCAACTTACAAATCCATCAAACGACTCAACGAAACCACCACGCAAACAACCTAACAAAACTAATCCAATTCATCCATAATGCGAGCACAATCGAACCGAAAGGCCAATAGAACATAGGCCCACCAACGTGTCACGTTAAGCCTTGGACTTCTCGCTTTCAACCCACAGCACCCCTTCTCATGACCCTCCGCAGTCCCATCACCGCATTCCGAACTGCTGCGCCAAACGAGCCCTAAGCCACGAGTCCCAAATTTGGACTCCGGCACGCTGACCCGGAAATCCTTCCAACTAAATCATTAAACCCAAAACATGCACTAAACCGCACACCTGAACCCCTAAACCCTTTTTTTGAGCAGGGACTGCAATGCACTAAGCCCTGAATCCCCTCAGCCCCTAAACCCTAAACCCTAAACCCTAAATCCCTATAACACTTAAATCTGGCTGAAAAATGGCCCCAAGTTTAAGTCCTGCACCCTGAACCTTACACGTTGCGAACCCTTAGCACTGAACCCTACTAAACTCGGTTTAGGGTCTATTGGGTTTACTCTCTCTCTCTCTCTCTCNNTCTGTCAGCCGCGCGGCCGTCTAACACTTCGTCAGACACCGAAAAGAACCACTACAGCTATTGGGTTTACTAAACCTAAGAACCCTGGACTCCAAAGCCTACCAGCTGCAAAGCCATCAAAGCCCAAAGCTTTTTTCCGGATCAAGGGGTTTAGGGTTTAGGGTTTGGGGTTTTGGGTTTAGGGTTTAGGGTTCAGGGATCAAGGGTACAGAGACCTGGAAGAGGTGCATCCTTACATTCCCTACGATCACTCCTTACAGAAATCAGCTTAAGCGGTTCAGGATACCCCAAACACCTCTTTCCAGGACCCTAAGCTCCTGCACCAGGGAGGCGACGGTGGGATGTTCGAGGCTGCTGGTGCCGTAGCACTCCTTGGCCTCCACCACCTGGGTAACAGCGAAATTTCCACAATCCCTTTGGGGGAACCCACAGGGCCAAATAAGCTTTTACGCGCTTTTTTCATGGTGGTTTACAGGCCTTTCAAGGGTTTACTCGGGTTTGCTTTGTGGGCCGGCCCCACCACAAAGACCTCAACCCTGGGAATCCGAAACAAGAGCCCAAAACTCGCCTTGAAATAAGGACCCCCGCAATTAGATTAGGGTTTGGGGGGTATACTGTAGAATGTCTGTATTCTGGAACCCTTGTAACTTTACATGAAAAGCAAGCTCGCCTTGTTGGGCTTCCAGATGGAAGAAGCCTCGAGGACAGCGACGTTCGTCCCCTTCCACTTCAGCAGCAGCTTGTCCCCCTGCTTGATGCCATCCACCTTCTCGATGCCAGGGTTGCTTTTGCTTCGACAAGCCATGCAGCCCTAAGCTCAAAGACCGAATTCGGAAAACGCTAAAAACCTTATGAGCTTATGAAGCATGATCCAATACCATAAGAGACCCCATAGAAATCTCTAAGACCACTCAATTCTGCCTCCCTCATTTCCTTCGGGTCCGTTGCCAAGCCTCTGGAAGATCAAAGGTCACGGGCAAGCCAAAGAGCTGCTTCTCCGGCAGGCGCATGTCCTTCATGGAATTTTGGCGTGTCACGTGGAGTGTCTAAGACTGAAGGTTTTTGAACGCAGGGATTAAGGGCTTTTAGCTACAAGTTGTCGGTGACTGTGATAACTTCTGGCGCTTTCTAACCTCGTCGAAGACGGACTGGCCAGATACCGTGGGAAGGCCTGGAAGCTTTACAGTTCTACACGATTCGCTCGGCGCAGGCCACGCCTGGCGAAGCAGGGAACCCAAAGGCGGTTCCGAAATCTGGAATGACTTGTCTCACATGTCCAACTGCTGCCCATAAATCAAAAAAAGCATCATGACGACACCGGTGATGTGGCAGAGAGACAAACAAACAGGAAATACAAGACTGCCGGCAAGCTGTTCCTATACGAAAGTGGTAAGGCGGAAAACTCAAGCGAATTACCAGGACGCGGTTGAATTTTCACTCATCATGTAAGCGGTAATCTGTACGTCACCGGACACCGCCACGTATGGCTCCGGGGCGTCTATGGAGGATCTCTGCTGCGCTTCAAGCATATAGGCTGTTGTGTGTGAATAGATAATACCGTGTAGGGAAAACACAGCCTGTATTAGGTAAATGTACCTTGACTCACCCCCAAGAAGGCAGCTCACATGTCAGACGGTCCTTCACCACGGAGTTGTAGGCAGACTCCTCCATGAATCCTGGGTTTCAAGGTCGCTAGGTTATGGGCTTACTGGTAAGTACCGCGTTTTGGTTTCTGCGACGGAAGTACGTGATTACGGCATGGCTTCCTTACTGTGGTAGCTCTTTGGGCTGGCAATACCCGGGATTCACAAAACTTTGCAGAAGTGCTCAATTCGAGAGAGCCTTTCTGCAGGAGCCTTGTAGGGTCCTTCTGTGGGGTTTTATACTAGATTCCCTTATTTTTGTTGCAATCGTCCTTGAGACTGAGCAGAAAACCGAGGCATTAAGGCGTGGCTGAAGATGTTCCACCACGTAACTGCATGCCAGAAAGATGCCAAGGCATTTGGGTTTCGGTTTAGGATTTAGGGTTTTGGGTTTTCTAGGCTTTAGAGATTTAAGGACTCATGGTTTAGGATGTTGGCTTCAAGTGTTTTGCGCTCAAGACGCCGGAAAGGGGGCTGAAGGCGCCGCTGAGCAGGCAGAAGACATCGCATGCCTGGCGAGTTGGCTAAACCCTGAACCCTTCTGCAACCCTAAACCCCTAAGCCCTACTTCCCTCAACCATGAGATCCGTAAGCCCTAAATCCCCTAAACCCTAAATCCCTTAAGGCCCCTAGGACCCCCAAGCCCCCTAGCAAAGCCTGGCGGCGGATCCTGGGCTGTCACAGGCCCATACTGCCAGACTCCAAAGGCTCAGTACACTGGGCTCGTTCCGGTTTAGGGTTTAGGGTTTAGGGTTTAGGGTTTAGGGTTTAGTATTTAGGGTGGGCTTCGGGTTGAGGGCTTGGGGGGTTTAGGGTTTAAGGTTTAGGGTGGGTGCTTTTGCCTCCCACCTAGCTAGGACGAAGCCCGCATTGCACTGTACAGTCTGTGGAATACCTGCAGGGTGGGTTTCAGGTTTAGGGTTTAGGGTGGGGTAGGGTTTAAGGCTTATTTAATTACCATAACGCGGAAGCCATATTAATATGAGTCCTTGTAGATCCCTATTATGGTAGCTTAAAGATTTTTTTCAAAAAGAATCCGGGATACGCAAAGGACCTGAACTACTACAGGATGCCGGATGTCAGGCATACTCCTTGCTGAAGAGGTATTAGAGTCTCCGGGAACCCGGACATAAAATATCCTTACCCATTGCAGCCAAAAAGCAGCACCTCCACAGTGGGTTTAGCAGTTTAGGGTTTAGGGTAGATGAGCTACGCAACATGAGCACGGATCCTGCGCAGTAATCTGTAGTCTCAAACCGAAATCCTGAATACCGAACCCTACACCTTAAATCCTAAAGCCAATGCCCTGTTCCCTAAGGCCTGCATCCTAAGCCCCAAGAATCAAAACCTCGTCTGCAGGGCCTGGCGTTCGTTCAGCTCGATCGCCTTGACGGCGCTGGAGGTGAGGCTCTGGATGGTTGCCGCATCCTTCGGCGATTAAAGGATCGGAGGGCTCAGCAAACAAGGTCATAAGTCTTTAAGTGGTCAGTGACAACTCTGCTCCATCAAAGCCTAAAAACACGAACTGCTGGAATCCTCAACCTCAGGACCCTGCACAAATACGATTTTCAAATCGCTAGCAGGACGACGACTTGACTCCTGCCCCTGCGCCCCCTGACCGTATTACATCGAGTCAGAGTTACTCGGCGCTTGGTGCACCAATACTGCGATTGCTGCGACTGGCATTGTAACTCCAGGTGCATCACAGCGATAAAGAAGCCTAAACTTGCTAGCATGGCTATCTAGGTCTTCACCCCAAACTAATCTCATCCTTCACCGTCAAGTCAACGAGGGATCCGCCGTGCGGAGCACCAGCGAAGGTGGTGCGAGTATGAATACCGCACTCCGTCTTCGCCTGACGCACAACATGATTGCAGCAAGCTGTCCCAAAACTTGCCCAAAGGCTCGGAACCTCCAAAGTCGAAACCTCCACTCCTGCCTTGATGGACCTTTGACCGTGGAACCTCGAAATCAACCCTAAACCCCAAAAGCCTCAGAAACCAAAACCTGAACAACCCTAAACCCCCAAACCCCAAACCCTGAATGATCCTAAGCCCTGAACCCTAAACCCGAACTAAACTCGAGTCTAAACCCTAAATCCTGAACCATCCTGAACCCGAAACCCGAACTAAACCCTAAATCCTACATCCTGAACCCTAAACTCTAAGCCCTAAACCCCAAAACCTATAATCCTAAACCCTGAGCTCTATACTCTAAGCCCCAAACCCCAAAACCCCCCCAAAAAAACCCTCGCCTGGCGCACGAAACGGCCGGCGCGCTCGGACTCATGGGGCTCCACGGGCACGGTAGTGTGCCTGGGCTTCAAAAAGGGATCCTTAAACGGGATCCTTAAAGGGATCCTTAAAGGATTTAGGGTTTTGGGTTGGGGTCCTTTAAACGGGATCCTTACCTAAAGGGATCCTGAGAGGGGATGTATAAGGAATGTAGGGTTTGAAGGGATCCTTGATTAAAGGCATCCTTAAATGGGATCTGCGACATCACTGACCCTCGGAGGACTGTGTATCCGTTATCCCCTGTTCGGGATTTAGGAAGCTATGTTTCTGAGGGCGGCGCATGTCACCGAAAGACTTGAACACGTAGGTGATGGGGGCTGCAGGGCTTCCCTTGATCTCCGCGTCCGTGCATCGCCAGAAGGGCTTTCCCAGATCCACCTGGCAGGGGCCCTCATATAGCACATCGGGAGATTTCTTGATATAAGGTGAATAATATCTGTAGCCCCCAAAGTCCTGTATGGGAAGTGAGCCAGAGACTCGCTTAGGACTCCTTTATCAGGAAAGAGTAGAGGGTCTCATAACGGAATAAACGTCTACACTTCAAAAATCTAATGTCGCTGCAACCGCTCCAGTATCTTAGCGGTTTATGAAGCAACTCCAGAAGACAACCCAGACTCCAGTTCTGTTAGAGTCCCGACTCCTTTGAGTTGTGTCCCCAATACCGCGGCAGCTTGCCTTCCACAGCTAAGTTTTCGGGTTTAGAGTGTTGGTTTGGGGTTCATAGGGCTTATAGGGTTTAGGGCTTACGATTTAGGGCGAGCTGTTTGGATAACTTCCACCTTGGTCCATGGAAGGTCCGGGAGATGGCGGCTGGTCGCCTCGATAGGCGCGTCGCAGCGGAAGGCCCAGTTGTGGCCAGCGTTCACTGGTACACCCTCCTCGTGAGGCTTTCATCGTTCACGAGTTCCAGGACATAAGACGAATCAAACCGGAACACAAAACTTGCCCTAAACCCTACACTGCCCTACACCTTATGTCAGATTTTAGACAAATCAAACCTGAATCCAAAACTGGCCCTAAACTCTACATCTTGTTTTTGACTTATTCAGAACGTTCTTAAATCTTCTTAACAAAACTATCCTCTGAGGTTCTATTTGTGAAGCTACGCTCGAGGGGGACCTCAGCTTTTGGCATCCAGTGGCGCCAAAGCTTGGCACGGTATCGCAACAGAGACACTCTTCGTGATGGTAAGAAACAAACACACATCCCGTAACCCTCTCTCTCCCTGAAATCCAAGTGATTGGGGTGTTCTCAATAGTTTTGTTTGGGTGGTGTTTTGGCTCCGAATTTGTGCCGCTATGCGAGTCTGGGCAATGCGAACCGTCATAAACAAACTTCCTGTGCATGCTACTACATCGCTATAAAGTACCAACCCTGCCATCACGACCAAGGCAGCTGTAAAGGCACAACTCCTTGTCCACATAGTCGATGATGTCCTGCCAGCTGAAGTTCGCCATAGGGTTCAGCGTGCCTGGGACGGTGGCTCCCGAAGTCGAAGCCTTCGAAGCCCTGAGCCTAAGAGTCCTTGGCCCCTCCCTTGGGAGTTAGGAGAAGGGGGACGCTTGGGGATATAGACCTCTCTCAATAAGGTCCCTTTTAAGAGAGCCAGAAGTAGGGTTAAGAAGGGTCCCCTTTAAGGGGTCTCCCTAATACTACGTGCCCATGACTGCTGCCTGCCTCAACACACCCAGCTGCGACCGAGGTGCGCTTCTGATCCTCCCAGACATCCAGCTTGATGCGCTGTGCCGCCTGATCCATGCGGCGACCGGTAATCAAGATGTCCTTCTCACACTCCTCACGCGGAAACATCGGAGACTGAATGGAGCCCCAGACCCTCTGCCTCAAACGCCTTCGGCTCGCAAACGCACTCAAGACTTGCAGGATCTGCATTTCAGGGCACAGCTGCCACCTGCAAGGTTTGTCTTCTCTCTGCGGGCAGACACTCCGAGACTCGAGGATCGTACTTGGAGGTTCATGGGTAGTTATAAGTAGGGTTATAAGTAGGGTAACTATAGTTATAACCTATATTAGGGGACTTATAATTCCACTTATCACTACCCATGAACCTCCAAGTATAGGGTTTAATCGGGTGAGCGCAGGAAGCCGAAACCAGGACACAAATGGACATGAGTGCCGACGTGCCGATGTCCTCCAAAGCGCGCTGGAAAGGCTCCACCTCGGCACTTTCTGGGTTTTGGAACTATAGGACTCGGGCCTCGGCTACGGGTTTGGGTTCCGGAAGCGAAGCCGCCCTCCAGATGAAGTGTAAACGCATAGCTCCACAAAGCTCTAAGGCAAGAGCTTCAACAAGCAGGAAAAACTAGTGCCTGAAGCAGAAACCTGCTAGAACAACCTGCGCTCTTACTGTTGAGGCACCTCCACGCCAGTTCCCGATTCAAGAATTGCACCGGATGACTCTCTGCCGACCTGACGCTACGGGACAATAATATGCACCCAAGATTTACGCCGTAAATTCCCAACGAACTGCAGCCCGAAACTTTCCATTTCGATGCTGCAGGCAAGAAGCCATCGACCCCGACATGCCAGGACCCGAAGCCTTCAAAAGCCACAAGAGCCTGTAGCAGCAGCCGAAACCCTTAGAGAAACTTTATGTTTAGGGTTTAATTGCTTAGTTTTATATTTTGATACAAGGACCCTTATTCAGATCCCTGTCCCCTGTCGCCCACGGTGTGGCCTTGCTCACAAAGTCGAAGTCGGCCGAGTCCAACTCTTCACAGTCGCCGTACTTGGCAATGAACTCATCCTCCGACACTCCGAATCTCGGCTTTGGGCTTTGGGTTTCTGGGTTCTGTTTATTTCCGGGACAAGTCCCTCTCCTACGAAGGCAGATGAAAGTGCGACCCTGGGCAAAGGGGCGGCTCGAACATATGCTGGTTCGGCACATCCGAACACAACATCTTGAGCCGGAGGAATGGAAACTGCATTTTCCCAGCTTGAGGGCTTTATGACTTTATGTCCTTTACGTTCTGGGTTCGGCGCCAGTTTGGAGTTTCATCGAGATGGATTGAGTATTCGGAGCTTTCAGCAGAGCTGAAATGTTTGGGGCTTCTGGGTGGGTTGTGGACACGGCTCCATAGGTCAGACACATGGAATATGTGGGCTTTAGGTTCGGCAGACGTGAACAGTCGTCCTTCGTCGTGATTCCCTTCGGCATCTTCCACATGGCCTGCGCAGCACAAAAGGCCGCAGGACTTGTCAGCTAGACGGCTGATGCGTTCGTCCCCGTCCGAGAACAGCCCCCATCCGAATCACAAACCTGCCCAAGAAACCCGCACAATGCCTAAAACCCTAAACGGCCCTAAACCCTAAACCAAGGCCCTGAAAGCCCTAAACCCTCAACCCTAAAGCCCAAAACCCAAACCGACGAAACCTCGGATTCTCCGCTGAGTCGAATAGCCCTGGCCGGGCCTTCTTGCTCCGACCAGCGCAGAATGACAAAAACACATCCAGAAGGGTTTAGGGTTTAGGGTTTAGGGCATTTGCTATTGCTGTTCTTCTGCTCATTATTCTTAGAAGACACCATTTTGGGAGGGAGGGGCCTTCTTGGCATACTTCTCCTCAACCAGCTTGGCACACTCCAGAGTAGTCGGGAAGAGGTGCAGCGTGTCAATGGCAACGAGATTCATCCCAGTCAAAACCTCCTTAGGTTGTGGTAGCCATTGCATGATGAACTCGAAACCCTACAGGCATCGTCATCCTCAACGAGTATGTTTGGAGTCGAGGTGTAGCGAACTTTGGGGGGTCAATGCAGGCAACTGGGGAATTGAAGCAGGGATGCAAGTTCAAAGGAGTGCCTTTCAGTGCAGATGAACAATGCGCTTTGCCGGATAGGAGTTTGAGTTTGTCGTTTCTACATATGTATTTCATTTGCGGAGAGAGAGGAAGAGGGCGAGAGAGAGAGACACAGAGACAGACAAAGAGAGAGATAGAGAGAGAGGGAGAGCGAGGGAGGGAGAGGGAGGGAGGGAGAGAGGGAGTGAGAGGGCGCACTGTAGAGTGTCAGGAAAACAACACCTCATAAGATGTCCAATGATCTCACTGTTACTTCGGCTGTTTCGGATCAGCTGCATCACCCAAGCTGAGCACAGCGAACGGATCAACACCGGCACCCCTCAAGCCTCAACAGAACCAAAGCTTCGGCCAAGGTTCGGGGAAATGCTTCCGCATGAGTGCGACGAACACGTTGTCAGTGGCAAGCCACGCCGTGGCAAAGACAACCTTCTTTCCTCGGTATCAGAAACTTCTTTTTGGTCGAGCCCTTTGCGGTTTGACCTATCTGAGGGATCCAAGCCGCCAACATATTGTGGAGGGCCACTCTCCCACTGCATGTTGCTGGCACTCGGTTGCATTTTAAATGATTCCTTGCTTCGCTTAGCCTCGAACATCGAAGCTGAAGATGCCACACAAATTAACAGTAAGAGCCCTTTACATCCTAAACCCATGCCTGGCGGCCGTCCGTTGGAAGGTGCAGGTCCACATGCTTACAAAAGTCATCCACCTTGCTCTGCCTTGGCTGCTCGCGAATCCTACTTGGGAAGCTTGGATTTCCTGGACTCTCTACTCCTCATCCGCATCCTCCCAAAAACTCACGAACCCTAAGGGTCCATGTGCCCAAATAGTATATACTTTGGCCTCAATGTAGTCCCTATAGAGGTAATCTAGGGCCAATGTTCTACTATTTGGGCACATGGACCCTTAGAGGAACACACCCTTAGACCCGAAAGCATCGGCCCTCGAGCTCTAAACCCTTGAACCCTCCTCGAGCCGGGTTGCAACGAGGAGAAATGTCTCGGCAAGCTGCTGGCCCGGAGAGTCACGCCCAGCTTCCTCGACAACATGTTCTTTTAAACAATTTAATAATACCAGCAAAACACTATACAACATGAACCATGTCGGTACAAAAACAAGATCCCCGTTCGGCATCTACTCCGGCTGTAATACGATACGCGAGTTTAGCATGTCTCGATTTCTGAATGTGCGCACGGTTTGAGTAGGACTCAGAAAAAGCCAAATTCATTCCTGACAGAGTAAGCACAACGCTGGCCTAACGTTTGGGCATTGCGGCATGTGGAGCGGGACGAATCATGAAAACATCGAGAATATCTTCTCAAGGATTTCTTCGTCGGCGGCATGCTAGTGAACTATCGGCGGCATGCTAGTGAATTATGATTTAGAGGGACCCCCCTAAGGGGGCCATGGCAAATGGAGCTTGCTAGCAGAAGCTGATGGTCGGAAAGCAAGGCCTG